>CM046446.1:60811169-60883205 GCA_025506515.1 Flaveria trinervia | reverse complement strand
GGTGGAGGTGATAAAAACTGTAATGGGAAGAGGTTGGTCGGGGTGGTGCCTCGATGAGTAACAAGAAGGCACGAGTGGATGACCGCCGTGTGGTTACATCAAGTGCGGGGTTGAAAAAGTGTGGGAAGGAGCACGGTGGCGAGTGTGGATGGGGGTTGAATGTTTGTTTCAAGTGTGAGAAGCCTGGTCATATGGCTAGAGACTGTGGACGTATGAAGTGTTTCAACTGCGGGGAAAGTGGTCATATGAGTAGAGATTGTAAGAAGCCAAGAGCTGAGGGTTCTGGGGTGAAGAAAACTGGAGGTGAAGGACCAAGGGTGAGCGCCAGGGCATTCACGATGACACAGGAAGAAGCTAGGACGGACCCTGATGTCGTGTCCGATACGTTTCTAGTGAACCAAACTTTAGCTTCTGTGTTTTTTATTTGGGTGCCAGTAAATGTTTTAATTATGCTGCTTTCTGTGCTAAGCTGCCTGTTAGTAGTAGACGTGTTGATGCGCCCTTTGATGTAGAAACTACCATAGGTAAGTCTACCAGGATTTCTGAGATGATAGAGGGTTGTGATGTGGAGCTAGAAGGTCATAAGTTTCCTGTTAGACCGTTTGTGATGACCTTAGGTGGTTTTGATTTGGTTCTTGGATAGATGGTTGGTGGACTCAAAGACGAACATTGTGTGTCGAAAAAAGATGATTCATTTTACAGCGCCTGATGGGAGTTTGGTAACTATTTATGGGGATCGAGTTACTACGATCCTAAAGGTAATCTCAATGGTGGTGGTGGGAAAGTGTATGAGGTGTGGATGTAGAGCCTACTTGGCTTATGTGAGGATGTGGATACGCCCACGCCACAACTGTTTGATGTACCGGTTTTGTGTGACTTTTCGAACGTGTTCCCAGAAGACTTACAAGGAGTGCCACCCGACATAGAGATTGAGTTTCAGATTGATCTGATACCGGGTGCCCAACCTGTTGCCAAGGCACCATATCGGTTGGTGTTAGGATCTTAGCATCTAGTTTGATCAATTAGATTGCGTTTGCAGTGGAATGAGCCCACGAATTAACAAATTTAAACAAGAACACACGAAATTTATCAATGAAACAGTGTTTGTTATAGAGAGAAAATTCTGCCAAAAGGAATATATTCATTCAATACACGCTTCGGCTGGCTTCCCCACAGTTACAATTAGGTCATCTTTCCTTTTATAAGGGAAGCTGACGTCAGCTGATGTCAGTTGACAGTAACATCTAACTGTTATTTAACAACTGAAAGTTAACACAACTACTGAAGATGTCAAACAGCTGACATCTTCTTACAAAAATACCAAGTGTTAACTCTCACCACAACTACTAAAAAGAAAACTACTGAAACAACAACGACTGAAGAACATGCTCTTCAGTCGTTTTACAAGTACTGAAATAGAAAAGAAAACTACTGAAAGGAAACCATCACAACAACTGAAGAATGCTTCTTCAGCTGTTGTGACAAACTTTGAAGGCTTCAATACTTGGACTTCTTGAACTTCAGTTGTTGTCATCAGCTGATGTCTTCAGATGTTGTCTTCAGTCTTTGTACTTCAGCTGTTGATCTTCAGTACTTTAGTCTTCAGCTGTTGATCTTCAGACTTTGGTCTTCAACTGTTGAAGTCTTCAGTACTTTAGTCTTCAGCTGTTGATCTTCAGACTTTGTCAAACAGCTGATCAAGTCTTCAGCAGTTGTTGTGATGTCTTATGGGACTTAAAGGTTTTTCTGATCTGGCTCATTGTTTCTTCGGGTCCAACAAACTCCCCCTGAACCAATGCAGCCAAAACCTTTAAGCTTATTGAAGATGTCCCACTTATTATGGCAGAAAGATTGGTCTTTTTGTCTTCTAGATCGGCTCAGAAGTGACCCTTGTAAGCACAGACCTGGGAAGAAGTCTAATGATCTGTTTGACAAAGGATGGATGGGAACTCTGTCTTGGGAAACTAGACACAGAGCTATTACCCCATCCATGAGATCTACTTCCCAACTATGAGTCTGTAAGACTCCCTTGTATAGGCCTCATGGAAGATTACTTGTTCCTCCATGGTAAGCTCTTTTGCTTCTCCTTCAAAGAGTGACTCTGGCCCATAATACTCAGAGAGGTATTTGACCTGCTTCCCATTTTTTAGTTCCATAGTTGTTATGACTCTATATGCGAGTTCATCTGGGTGAATACCCTTTAAGAAAAACTGGAGCTCATTCTTTCTAACTTCCTCAAGCCTCCTATACACTAACCCCTTTTTCATCACTTTATTCTCCAGCATCTTTTGTGGGGTCAGTTTAGCTTTATAGGCTTTCTTGAATTCATCTAGGATCTCCGAAGGTGATACTACAAAAGCCAGTGAGATCACTTCATCTACAATCTTCTTTACTTGGCCAATGTATCTCTGTGGAAATTTTTCTTTTGAATCCTATGAGACACCCTGGGATCAGGCCAATCCTCACTCTCTCTTTTTGATATTGAAAGGTATGTCTGAGAGTGTAATCTCTGAACATGTTTCTTCATATTGATGATTGAAGATGTGGCAGCGTATGCATTGTCGACTCTTCTCAACAGTTCCTCATCATGTTGTTTGTGAGAGCTCTTCTTCTAACTTCACTTTCACAATTTGCCTTTGAGATTGAGGACTAATTGTTGGAGGGTGACTTATGGCCTTAGGCAATTGTATAACAGCTGAGATTGGCAGCATGTCTTCATCTTCATATTATACCCTTCTCTTCCTCTTCTGGGGTACATCATCGGCTATTGGTTTTGTGGGTAAGGGAATTGGTTTAGTGGGCTGTGGTTGTGGTGGTTTTGGTGTGGGAATTTTGATAGGCTGTTCTAGCATTTTGGATGTAAGTGAGGCTTTAGATTGTTTGACTAGTTCAGTCCTGCTCCCAGCACCAGCTTCATTCAAGGCTTCAATGACCAGCCCTTTGGTATATACTTCAGACGAACAGATCTTGGTGGTTATTGCCAAGATGTTGTCCCTGGACCATGAATTGATTTCAATCAATGATCTTCCATGATGCTTAGCTATGAACCTGATCATGATTTCCAGCCTTTCCCTTTCCAACACACTGTAACTTGCCCATCTTGCTTGGATTTCTTCAATCTCCAATCTTCTAATTTCCGAGTCAAGTTTTTTAGTGTCATGACCTTGCCTAAACAGCTGATCAATGATGTTATCCATTGATCGGCTATGTTGGGAATCAGCCTCCTTCACCATTTTCTCCAACTCCTTCTCCTTCTTTACACTCTTCCTTTTCTTGTATGTGACATGAAAGTCTTTAGTACTTTCAGTAACTTTCTCCATTTCAGCTTCCTTCTCCTTCTCCTTCTCAGTCTCTACACCCAACTTCTTCTCATTTTCCACCTCTATCTCTTTTTCTTTCCTTTTCCCATCTTCAATCCTCTTTCGTTTTGCTTTCACTGACTGAATCTTCCCCTTTTTGGTTGCATTGGTTGCAAAGGTTTGATTGTCAGAAAGCCTTTTGCTCACAACTTCCTCTATCAAGGGTTGGATAACCGAGGGAAGCCTTTCATCAAGGGTTTTAATCACTATATCAGTGATAATTGGTGTGATGAGAGGTAAGGAATTTTGAAAGATAGCAGCTATTTGCTCAGGGGGGTTCTGTCCCTGAGAGATAGTGCCAGAAGTAGAGGCAGGTGGCTGAGTGTTTTGGAATGGCTCTGTGTATAAGAGACCTTCAGAGGAAGGTGCCATCTGTGGTGATTGGGTAGATGGGGTAGATGACTAGATCCTGAGACGTTTTGGCTAGCAACTCTTTGAGTCTGCTCACCTCAGCCTCTAGGATGTGTTGTGGGCTAAGACATCATAGAAGAAGCCCAGGTCATCATCAGTGTGTGCTGAATCATCTGACCTCCTGATAGAATCAGGATGTACATGCACTGTGTGTAGATCAGTATAAGCATGTGCCCTTTGGTCTTGGTTCTGGGGACTTCCAGCCTCAGGACTTTGTCCTTCTTTGGCTGTTGCCTCTGGTGAGGTTATAGATGTTACCGTCTTCATCCTGGCCATTTGCTGAAACAGGGGAAGTGGCAGCCTCACCAGATGTTCTAACCTCCTTGCTACACTAGGAGATTGAACAGTATAACCCCTGTGTTGTGGGTTAGCAGCAGCATTTGGATCCTCCCCCTCAATTGTTAGGCTATCCCAGTTTTGATTGGTATCTGGGGAGGGGGTGTGGAATGCAACTGACTCAGCACTTTTGCAACTATTATGGTAGGACTTTGGGGGGCGGTTGTAGTGGGAGATGGTGTAGAAGCAGTATGCACCCGGGGAGAGTGGTGCGTTTCAATGGCAACCTCTCAAATGAGGAAGGTTCCAGATGTATAGGTGCCCCGAATGTGGTTGCTGTAGGCTCCTGTTGAGAGGAAGCTTGAGCGGTTGAGGTTGGGTGAGTACTTGTAGCTACTGGGGGATTATGGCCAGTAGATATATCCTGTTTGTGTTGCAGGGACATCCTCAGGGGACTCATTCCCTGAGTAGCCATTTTGGGATTCTTGTGTTTGGGTTTGGTGGGGACTTTGGATTTGGAGGTGGTGGCTGTGGGTTCCAGCTGCGTGGGTTTTCGCAGCTTGGCAGCCTGTTTGAGTGACTGGTCTGAGTTGTGCCTGGAGTATACCTCAGGCAATACAGCCATGGCAGGGACTCCAAGGCCAACAAGTCCCTCAGCTTTCAGCTGGTTCTCTATAATGGCCATTATGAACCGTGGATATAATATCCATCGGTTAGCAATAGGTTTTGAGACCATATCCTTAAGTTCAAGAAATATTATTGCAGAAAAATTTAAGTTTTGTTGCTCAAGGATAGAGAAGAATACCTGCTGCCACCTAGGTTGACATTTGATCCCAAGAAGAAGTCTTAGGGGCTAGGCAGACATTCACCATATGAAAAATAAGGCGTCCGCGTCATGGAAATGCTTCTTTAGGATGGTAGAATGCTGAGGTTACCCTGTATCCATGTGGCAAAGGATAGATCAGTGGTGCCCTTTGAATATCCAGCGGGGAAGGTGGCATCATCCAGTTGTAGGTTTTGGCGAAGGATTGCCGAGTGATGACCACCTTACGGTAGTTGACGAACGACTGAAGAGACTCGGTGTCATTCTCCCCAGTGGTAAGGGTGACGTTCATCCAGAACTGATTTAGGGATTCGGCATAAATGGTAGGATTGATAAGGAAGGCCGTTTTGTATATGGAGAATGGACCATTAGATCAATGGCAGTATCAAACTTCGTCCAGAAGGGTGATTTGGTAAGGTAGGCAACACAGTTGTGTCTTGGTTTAAGCTGCATGGTCGCCATTAATGTGAGAGAAGGTTTGGAGTTTTTGAACGTTAGGTTTGAGATAATGAAGCTCTGTAGGATTAGTATTTATAGGGTATGGGTTATAAAACAACTGAAGGGTTTGGTGTTAATCATCAGTAGTTTTTAAACGATGATGACTATTAACCTTCAGAGGTTGAAACAACTGAAGTCTTGGTTTTAGGCATCAGCAGTTATAAAACTACTAAAAACCATGGTTTTGGCTTCAGATGTTGGAAACAACTGAGGACTTGGTGTTAGTCATCAGTAGTTGTGAAACTACTGAAGACATGGTTTTGTCATCAGTTGTTGTAAACGACTGAAGACTTGGTGTTAGTCATCAGTAGTTGTGAAACTACTGAAGACATTGGTTTTGCTTCAGTTGTTTAAGATGAAACAGCAGTTGTAAAACGACTGAAGAGAAAATTCCCATCAGTAGTTTTCGTCAATTCTTAGCTTTTCAGCTGTTTCATACTGTCCTCAACACTTACTCATCAGACTTTTAGTTGTTTTTAGTATTTCATAGGACATCAGTACTTATCTGTTTTTACTGACATCAGTAGTTATAACTGCATCAGTTTTCTTTTAACAGAATCAGTACTATTTGTGAGATGTTTACTAATGATCATCAGTACTTGTTTACTGAGATCATCAGTAGTTGTCACTTATTCTAGCTGCAGCATACCAAGCCTTAACACTAGTTTTGGAAAGTTGAACTATCCAAAGGCTTAGTAAAAATGTCTGCAAGCTCATCAGCACTAGGCACAAACTTTGGATCAATCAGACCTTTTTCAAAACAGTCCCTAATAAAATGGTGTCTGATCTCTATATGTTTGGTCCTAGAATGCTGGACAGGATTCTTGACAATGCAAAGAGCTGAAGCACTGTCCATTAATAATGGAGTCTTAGTCTCTGTAATGCCATAATCCAAAGTTGGTTCTGAAGCCAGAGTACCTGATGTACAACTTGCAGCAGCAATGTACTCTGCTTCAGCAGTGGATGTAGCAACAGATGTTTGTTTTCTTACTCTGCCAAGAAATCAAACAGTTGCCTAGGAATTGACATCCACCAGAAGTTGACTTATATCCCTATCAGAAAAAGCAACTAATTTGCAAGAGTGTCCAGTGAATACCATAAACCTAGAGATTGTGTACCTTGCAGATATCTAAAGATCCTCTTGACTGCAATCAAATGAGACTCTTTAGGAGCAGCCTGAAATCTAGCACAAACACAAGTTGCAAACATGATATCTGGTCTAGAAGCTGTTAAGTACATCAAGGACCCAATCATACATCTGTAAAGTGTTTCATCAACAGCTTTACCTTTCTGATCTGCATCCAGTTGAGTGGTGTGGCACATGGGAGTAGAACGGGCTTACAGTTTTGTAAATCAAACTTATTCAAAGATCTTTTGTATATTTAGACTGATGAATGAAAGTCCCATCAGCCTTTTGTTTGATTTGCAATCCTAGAAAGAACTGTAATTCTCCCATTGCACTCATTTCAAACTTCTTTTGCATTAAATTGGTAAAATCATCACACAACTGGGGATCAGAGGATGCAAAAATATTATCATCAACATAAATTTGAACAAGTAGCTTATGCTGATCCACCTTCTTAATGAACAAAGTTTTATCTATGGAGCCTCTAGTGAAATTATTTTGAAAGAAAATTTGATAATGTCTCATACCAGGCTCTAGGAGCTTGTTTCAACCCATAAAGAGCCTTATCAAGCTTGTATACCCATCTGGATGTTTATTATCCTCAAAACCTGGTGGTTGACACACATAAACCTCTTCTTTATTTTACCATATAAAAATGCACTTTTAACATCCATTTGAAAAACTTTAAGATTGTGGAATACAGCATAGGCTAAGAACAATCTAATTGCCTCCATCTGGCTACAGGAGCAAAGGTTTCATCATAATCAATACCTTCTTCCTGTGCAAACCCCTGAACAACCAGTCTGGCCTTGTTCTTAACAATAAGCCCATTTTCATCTGTTTTATTCCTAAACACCCATTTAGTGCCTATTGCACACTTACCTGGGGGTAGAGGAACCAGTTCCCACACTTGCTCTTGTTGAACTGAAGTAGCTCAAGCTGCATGGCTTCAACCCATCCATTGTCCTTAAAGCAATGTGATAGTTCTTTGGCTCTTGCTGACTAATGAAGAGAGCATAGAAGCAGAAATTGGACAAATGACTTCTTGTTGAAACTCCAGCATTGATATCACCAATGATTTGAGACATTGGGTGATTCTTCAGCTCTTGAAAACAATGAGATCTGTGCAAGTGTTTTATAGGACCTTCAGCAGCAGCAGATGGTGCAGACTCTCTTGAAACCAAGAATGAGATGCAAATCAAAAGATGTAGAGGAATCAGAGATCTCATCAGCATTTGTTGTGGATGGAACTGCTGAAGCTACAGGAACATCAAGTTTAGTGGACTCAGGCAGTTGATCACTAAACTTGAATAGGTGAGTATTGATATATTCATCATCAATACCACCAGGTGGAGAACTGTTGACAGGAGCAACAGCTGAAGCCTGATAAGGAACATATTGCAGTATGTCCAAATCAAATAACTCCACAGGGTTTTGTGGAATCTTGTCCTTTGGAGATTCATTAAACTTCACATGCAGAGTCTCTTAAACTATCTTTGTTCTGCAGTTGAAGACTCTGTATGCCTTGCAAGTAGATGAATAACCAACAAAATACCCTGCATCCACCTTAGGATCAAATTTGTGGAGTTGATCCTTTGTGTTGAGAATGAAACAAGGACACCCAAAGGCTCTGAAAAATGAAATTAGAGGAGCCAAATGATGTAGAACTTCATATGGAGTCTTCATCAACCTCTGATTTACTAAGGCTCTATTCTGCACATAGCAAGCTGTGTTAACAGCTTCAGCCCAAAAGGTCAGTGGCAAACCAGAGTCAGCCAACATGGACCTTGCAGCTTCAATTAGGGTCCTGTTCTTTCTCTCTACTACTCCATTTTGTTCTGGAGTCCTTGGGATGCTAAACTGCCTCTTGATTCCCTTTGAGAGATAAAAATCATCAAGTGTATGGTTTCTGAATTCTGTTCCATTATCACTTCTGATACACTTGACAGATAGGGAATACTGCTTCTCAACATACAACACAAAGTTTATAATCGTCTGAGCAGCCTCATCCTTTGAATGCAAGAAGAAAGTCCATACAAATCTGGAGTAATCATCCACAATACCAGACAGTATTTCTTCTTTGCCATACTCATTACTCTCACAGGACCAAAGATATCCATGTGTAGTAATTGCAAGCAGGCAATGGACTTAGGTTCTTCAATAGGAGGGAATGAGACTTTGTGATGTTTTCCTTTCAAACAAGCAGTGCAGTTGTCTTCACATCTGAACTCCTTCATAGGCAATCCCCTTACTAAACCATGATGTATCAGCTGATTCAAGTTTTTAAGATTCACATGACCCAGCCTTTATGCCATAGAATAGATTCTTGAGGAGAAGCCTTGGAAAATAGGCAAGGATGAGATCTATTTTCTTGGAAAGATCTAAGGCATACACTATTCCTGTCCTGTTGGCCCTCAGGAGAGTGTGATCATCCAACACCTTATCAATCAAACTCAGAACTTTGGATGACAGAATCCTGCAGTTCTGACTGGTGAAAAGAACAACATGGCCTTTATCACACATTTGACTGACACTCAAGAGATTGTACTTGAGATTCTCCACATGGTTAACATCATCAACCTTATTTTCCCATTGGAGACAAGCCTTTGCCAATGATGTAACCCTTAGCATCATTGCCAAAAGAAACAAACCCCTTCTTTCCTTAAGAGTAATCATGAAGAAGAGAGCTGTTCCCTGTCATATGCATAGATCCTCCACTGTCACATACCAGATGCTACTGTGGCATGCTGAAGAACCCTGCAATCATAATAATTAGTTAGTTTTGAGACCCAAACCTTTTTGGTTTTGGTTTGTTCACATCAACAGATGGTAAACTAACAAATTTGCTATGAAGAACAGCCTGAGGGGATGGAGATGGTGAAGAAGAAGAATCCTTTGGCATGGATTTTCTTCTCTGTGGTTTCAGCAGGAGCATCTAATTGGTTGACTCTCCCCAATAGATGTTGAACCATCATAACAAGTTGTGTCTGATTCTGTGATAAAGCCTTCAGCTCATCAACACATTAGTGCTTGAGATTGATGGATTCGTGTGTTGTACCATCTCCCTTTGAGCAACCTCAGCTGTTGCCTGATTAACCCCTTCCTTTTTGTTTCTTTTTGGATTTTGGGGTTACAGGTTTTGATGTTGCTGGTACAACTTGGTTTCAAACTCAGTTTTCATTTTATCCATTTTCTTTTTAATGTTCTCATTGTGTTTGAGTTTGGAGCCCTTTTTATACCAGCAATCATCAGTAAGAAAATTGAATAAGACACATATTCACATGGCTTTTTCTTCATCTTAAGTTGATCATCTGCTGAAGAAGATGAAACTACTAAAGACTTATTCTTCAGCAGTTTGCGACCAGTATACTAGTTCTTCCCTGCAGTACATGCTTTCTTGATATCTTCTTTTGTAGTGTTCCCACCCTTTCTACTGGCAGTTTTCTTTCCTTTAGTACATGCAGTAGTTTGGGTTTGTTCTCCAGGTGTTATGACTTGCTCTTTAGTACTTTCAGTACTTTGTGAAATACCACCTGGAGTGATCAACCTTTTGATCATGTGTAGTGTCAGCATTTGAACCATCAACATCAGCTGATAGGTTTTGGGAGGAATTAATGTTGACTTCAACCTCTGATGGTGCTGTATCAGATAGTAGATCACATGATGAAAGGATTGATTGTTATTGCTTTCTCTTTCTCCATCAGATTCTACCTCTGCTCTGGGAGTAAAATCTGTAGGAGGAGCATGTGATTATACCAATGCCAAACTTCACATTGGAAGCAGACTGCTTACTGAGAAGCATTTCAAAACCCTTGCAGGAATGTACCCATCGATCACACTCTACGTGGGTAGCTGCGAGTGTTTCTTTGAGGTCTTTATACTTCTCTAGAAGTACCTCTTCCCTAGCCTTATCATCAGTGATTTGGCATTTAAGTTTGTAAATCTCATCATTCTTATCATTAAGCAAAGACTCAAATTCAGCTTTTCTTTTGATATTATTTGTTCTAGCTCAATGTTCTTGTTTTAAAGCTACATTTGCTTCTCTAATAGATGCAAATGCGGCTATGCATGTTTCAGAATATAGCTTGGCTTTGGCCTCAGAGGATACCTGTGATACCTGTGGTGTGGAGGCATTAGAGGATGAGGTATCAGCAGACTCCAGGGCCATAAGATCAAGGTTTCCAAAAGGATTGTCACCACCATGTTGACCAGCACCAGAAAACAGTTGTTCATGACTAGACATATCATCTAGTAAACTGCTCCAGTCAACAACTCCTGGGGTGAAAAAGCTGTGTTGTTGAGGTTGAGATTGTTGATGAGATTGGGAAAGTTGAGGCTCAGGAAGAGCAGGTGGTTGTTGAGCAATGGGTACTTGAACTTGACTGGTTTGTGGCATGTAATAGCAGGCATATGGATATGGCATTGGACCCTGAGGGACAAAATATGCAGGAGATAGAGGTTGTGATTGATGACCAGAACTAGCAGGATGTTGCCCTCTGTTTTGTTGAATATTACTTGGAAAAGTCACAAAGGTGCAGAGGAGTTAGATCCAGATGATCTACACTCTCTTGCAAAGTGCCCAAGCCTGTGGCATTTGTGACACCTCACTTACTCTTGTCAAAACCAACTTTGGTTTTGCCAGAGAGTCCAGGGAATTTCCTACCATTTTCTTGTAGAACTTCTGAGATCTATATTAATCAAGGCCATTTGACTCAGAATATCCATCTCTTCTAAGTCATCATCAGCTATACCTTATCCATAATGAAGCAAAATTGTCACTATTACAGCCTGACTGACTATCAACACTCACAAATGCATGATCAGAATTGTTTGAAGAGAAATCTATATGCACATCATAATTACTTTCTGATGTAGCATATTCTGACTCATGACCGACCAAGGCAGTGTTCCTTAGTACAAAGTCTTCAGTGAGCTTTCCTGATGATGCCAGTTTCCTTTTCGCTCTATCTCTCTTTCAAATGTAAGCAGTTTCCCATGAAGTTGGGTGAGAGATAGGCTATCCAGATTTGCATTAGAGCGTAGGACAATTGTATATGTGTCCCATCTCTCAGGCAGTGATCTGAGGAATCTGTGGTTCATTTGGCTATTAGTGTATTCATGTTTGACCATTTTCAGCTCAGAGATCAAACATGAAAAACGCTTAAACTGTTGAGTCAGAGTCTCACCATTCCTATGAGCAAATGTCTCATACTGTTGGCAAGTATTTCCCTATTGTTTGCTAAGACCTCATCAGTACCACCAAATTGTTCTTTCAGTGCCTTGCAGAGGTCAGGAGCAGTTTCATGATGCATAAGCCCAGAATAGATTTCATTAGGCAGTGCCATGGCCAGAATTCCGTGAGCTTTAGCATCAATCTCAAACAGTTTTTGATCCTCATCAGAGTATTGTTCCTTCTTCTTCGGAACCATTTGGTTGGTTTCCAGATTCTTCACCATAGGCTTATGTGGACCATGTACCACAGATGTCCAACAACCTGAACTGTTAACAGACAGGTGATGGAGCATTCTTTGTTGCCATATGTTATACTCAGTCCTAACCTGCATCGGAGGCTTAGTTGAGGAACCAATATTGTGAGGGTCATTAGAAGGAGTAGTCATATTCAGAATTAAGACAAATTAAAGGTAAACAAAGTAAATCTAGCTCAAAACCACTTAGAAACTCAAACAAAATGGCCAGAAGCAACAGAAACTCAATCTCTATAACCGATTCTTGTAAATTTGCTAATTCGATCAAACGTAGATAGCAAAAGAACAGTTTCAATGATCAATTGTTAAATCGATCAATGATTAACCTGCTCTGATACCATTTGTTAGGATCTCAGCATCTAGTTTGATCAATTAGATTGGATTTGCAGCGGAATGAGCCCACGAATTAACAAATTTAAACAAGAACACACGAAATTTATCAATCAAACAGTGTTTGTTATAGAGAGAGAATTTCTACCAAAAGGAATATATTCATTCAATACACGCTTCGGCTGGCTTCCCCACAGTTACAATTAGGTCATCTTTCCTTTTATAAGGGAAGCTGACGTCAGCTGATGTTACTTGACAGTGACATCTAACTGTTATTTAACTACTGAAAGTTAACACAACTACTGAAGATGTCAAACAGCTGACATCTTCTTACAAAAATACCAAGTGTTAACTATCACTACAACTACTAAAAAGAAACTACTGAAACAACAACGACTGAAGAACATGCTTTTCAGTCGTTTTACAAGTACTGAAATAGAAAAGAAAACTACTTAAAGGAAACCATCACAACAACTGAAGCGCCCTTCTTGACTCCCTTGACAAGCTGCAAGGCGGGTAAAGTGGGTACACTAGTCTGCACATTCACAGTTGGGATCATACATGGTCTTCCTTCATACATGTGCTTATTCAGCTGTTGTGACAAACTCTGAAGGCTTCAGTACTTGGACTTCTTAAACTTCAGTTGTTATCATCAGCTGATGTCTTTAGATGTTGTCTTCAGTCTTTGTACTTCAGCTGTTGATCTTCAGTACTTTAGTTTTCAGTTGTTGATCTTCAGACTTTGGTCTTCAGCTGTTGAAGTCTTCAGTACTTTAGTCTTCAGCTGTTGATCTTCAGACTTTGTCAAACAGCTGATCAAGTCTTCAGCAGTTGTTGTGATGTCTTGTGGGACTTAAAGGTTTTTCTGATCTAGCTCATTGGTTCTTTTGGTCCAATAGTTGGCTCCGACTGAGATAAAGGAGTTGATGGAGCAGTTGCAAGAGCTTCTGGATAAGGGGTTCATCAGACCGAGTATCTCTCCTTGGGGTGCTCCGGTCCTGTTCGTGAAGAAGAAAGACGGTAGTATAAGGATGTGTATTGACTACCGTGACCTGAACAAGTTGACGGTCAAGAACCGATACCCCTTATCGAGAATCGATGATTTGTTTGATCAGCTTCAAGGTGCTAGTTGGTTCTCAAGAATAGACCTTCGATCTGGCTATCATCAACTAAAGGTGAAAGAGCAGGATGTTCCTAAAATAGCTTTTCGCACGCGCTACGGTCACTATGAGTTTCTTGTCATGTCTTTTGGTTTGACCAATGCGCCAGCTGCTTTTATGGATCTGATGAACCGTGTGTGCCTGCCTATGTTGGATAAATCAGTGATTGTATTTATTGATGATATCCTGATTTATTCAAAGAGCGAGATTGAGCATGCCAGTCATATTCAGGAGGATTTGGAAACATTGAGAAGGGAGAAACTGTATGCCAAATTCTCTAAGTGCGCATTTTGGTTGCATAAGGTTCAGTTCTTGGGTCATGTGGTGAATCCTGAGGGGATCATGGTGGACCGGCTAAGGTGGACGTAGTGATGCAATGGAAATCTCCAAAGACGCCATCCGAGATTCGCAGTTTCTTGGGTTTGGCAGGTTACTACAGGAGATTCGTTCAAGACTTCTCCAAGATCGCTTCTCCACTAACTAAGTTGACCCGGAAGGATGTGAAGTTTGTATGGGGTCAAGCTCAAGAGAAGGCCTTCAAAGAATTGAAGGCAAGATTGACTCAAGCTCCTGTTCTATCATTACCCGATGGGAGTGAAGATCTGGTGGTTTATTCTAATGCTTCTTACTCGAGGCTAGGGTGTGTACTAATGCAGAGAGGAAAGGTTATAGCTTATGCATCCTGACAGTTGAAGGTTCATGAGGTCAACTACCCTACTCATGACTTGGAGCTGGCAGTCGTGGTCTTTGCACTAAAGATTTGGAGGCACTATCTGTATGGGACGAAGTGCACCATTTTCACTGACCACAAGAGCTTGAAGTACTTCTTTGAGTAGAAGGACCTGAACATAAGACAATGAAGATGGTTGGAGCTCATAAAAGACAATGATTGCGAGATCCATTACCATCCGGGCAAAGCCAACGTGGTAGCTGATGCCCTTAGCCGAAAGGATAGGCCCGAGCTGATTCGGGTGAAAGCTTATCAGCTGATCATGACCTCTAACATGATGAAGCAAGTCAAAGAGTTTCAAAATGAGGCACTGAAAGAAGATCATCTTACCTCTGAGAGAATGAGAGGTCTGGTCATAGGATTGGGTGAAAACACGCTTGGTGCTAGAACTCAATTCGCGAGAACGTGGGTTCCTCGTTTTGGGGATCTACGGGTTAAGATTTTAGATGAAGCTCACAAGACTCGATACTCGATTCATCTAGGTTGAACGAAAATGTATCAAGATATGAAGAAAGATTATTGGTGGCCGTGTATGAAGCGCGACGTGGTGGAGTATGTGAGTAAGTGCCTTACCTGTCTACAGGTGAAGGCCGAACATCAGAAACCATATAGGAAGATCCAACCTTTGGATATACTGGAAGGGAAGTGGGATCACATCACCTTGGATTTCATTACGAAGCTGCCATGTACTCCGAAAGGGTATGATGCCATATGGGTGATTGTGGACCGTCTGACAAAGAGTGCTCACTTCCTACAGATTCGCGAGACATATTCGTCCGAGAGGTTGGCTGATCTGTTCATCAAGGAGATTGTAACTCGTCATTGTGTGCCGGTGTCCATTGTGTCTGATCGTGACACCCGGTTTACATCTAAATTCTGGAAGAAATTCCACGATGCCATGGGGACGAGGTATATATTAGCACAGCTTATCATCCTCAGACTGATGGTCTGTCAGAAAGGACCATTCAGACCTTGGAGGACATGCTTCGGGCATGTGTAATTGATTTTGGGGGAAGTTGGGATGACCACTTACCGTTGGCTGAATTCTCATACAACAACAGCTATCATGCCAGCATTGGTATGCCACCATATGAGATGCTACACGGTAGGAGATGCAGAACACCCGTTTGTTGGGGTGATATTGGTCAGAAGGAATTGGGGAGCATCAAGGTAATCGAGGCTATAACTGAGAAGCTTGAGAAGATCAAAGCCTTCATGAATGCAGCCAAAGATAGACAGAAGTTGTATGCCGATAAACGACGCAGACCGATTGAGTTCCAGGTGGGTGACCGGGTATGTTGAAGGTATCACCTTGGAAGGGTATCATTTGTTTCTGAAAGCGAGGCAAGTTGAGCCCGAGATACATAGGCCCTTTCCGAATCGTTGCTCGAGTAGGAGAGGTGGCCTATAGACTGGAGTTACGAGAAGAGTTAAGCGGAATTCAACCGACATTCCATGTATCTCATCTGAGAAAGTGCTTAGCTAATGAAGACATGATTGTTCCACTGGAGGATATCAATGTACACGAACGGCTCAATTACGTGAAGCAACCGCTGGCAATCATAGATCGAAAGGAAAAATGGTTGAGTAATAAAGTGGTTCCCCTTGTGTGTGTATAGTGGAAGCACAAGAAGGGATCCGAGTCAACGTGGGAGACTGAAGAAGAAATGAAGCAGCATTACCCTCGTTTGTTTGAAGTATAACAGGTTTCGAGGACGAAATCTATTTAAGGGGGGTGGACTTGTAACACCCGGCTATTTTTAGACAAGAAAGAAGAATAAAGTGAAGAAAAAGAAAGAAAAGGAATAAAACCCAAGTCCAGGTGTAAAAAGTGTCCAAAAGGACAAAATGTTTGAAAAGTGGGTGTAAAAGGTGGTATGGCCGCCCATATGTCACATACACCACTGATTTTCGGGTTTAGAGAGAAAGAGTAGCTAGGAGCAGCAAATTCTTGGTTTTGAAGGAAGAACTAGAAAGAATTCGAATTCAAGGTAAGAATTCATGTTTTTATGGTGTTCTTAATCGGTTATGTCCTCGGGTTTATGCTTAAGTGTGTTTTTATGTGTTGGGGTATGTTTTTAGTGGGTTTCTAGGCGGTTGAATTCAATTTGCAAACGAGTTTGGAAGAAGCCATACTCAAGAGCTGCAAAGGTGAGTTCTAGGACCCCTCTTTTACCTGTTTTAACTCATTTTGGGGCTGGAAATGCATGAATGTATGTTTCATTAAACTGGGTTTCGGACCTGTATGTTTGAATATATGTATGATGATGTTATGATATGATGTGTGATCATGTTCATGCTTGATGATGTTTCTAAGCTTAGTATGTATGATTTAAGCTTAAAACATGATGAATGGTGATTTGTGATTTAAAATCAGATGTTTAAGGCTCATATGTTCAGTTATAGAATCTGCATAAGTGTTGAAAAGTTAATGCGGATGAGTAATGGGATGAAATGCGGATGAACAGTTAATGCGGATGAGTATTAACTGCTAAGTAAGTTAATGCGGATGAACAGTTAATGCGGATGAACAGTTAATGCGGATGAGGTCAATGCGGATGAGCATTGACTAGGTATGGAAATGCAGATGAAGTAGGAAATGCGGATGAAGTAAGTCAATGCGGATGGGGTAAGTCAATGCGGATGAAAGTGAATGCGGATGAACATTGATTAAGTCTGAGAAATGCGGATAAATATTGACTAGGTAAGGGAAATGCGGAGAGTAAGGCCAATGCGGATGAACAAATGTGGATGAAGTAAGACCAATGCGGATGAACTATAGCAAATGCAGATGAACTATAGGAAATGCGGATAACACTTAGACTTTTTCTGACTTTCTTAGGAAAAGACAAATGTAGACTTTGACTTGAGATGTTCCCAGGGGTTCATGTAAGTTGACTTTATAGGTCATAGATGTTAAGATGGGCATGTAATGATGTGTGGTTGATGCATATGCATAATGATGATGTATGATGTTGCATGATTATGCATGTTATGAATGTATGATGTTGCCCTGTATGATGATGATGACTGAATGTTACGTTCCTTGTGATGTATGTTTATCTTTTCATGGCTTTATGTATTATGTTAACGAATGAACCAAAAGTATTATGTAACGTAAAGTGAAAGATAATGAAAGAGGAACATGATGAATGAATGCATGCATTAATGAACGAATGAATGTAAGAAGGCTTGCAAGCAAATGTATGGAGGTGCATAGCCAATGAAGGTGTTAGCTTAACGGTGTGCGGGTTAGCTACCCCAAAGGATGCACATTGGGGTCCAATCTTTGTGATTGACCATATGAATGGGATCCTTGCCGCTTGCCCTAGGTACTGGAGTCAGCTTCGTGCATAATGTTCGAGGTCTATGAAAGACCTCAGGCCAGTTACCCGCTTCGTGCACAATGTTCGGGGCATAGCATATGGCAATGATCCGGAATGAAAGAGAAAAGATAAATGGTGAATGTACTTGCCCTAGGTATTGGGTCAGCTTCGTGCACAATGTTCGAGGTCTATGAAAGACCTCAGGCCCAGTTACCCGCTTCGTGCACAATGTTCGGGGTAATGTACATGTCACTAGAAGTAGTGAACGTACGAATGAAAGTAAGAATGTATGAACGAATGGAAGTTAATGAATGAATGATGAAGATGATAATGATATTATCTGTGTATATGTATGATGTATGATCGCATGAAAGTAAAGTATTGTTTTATTATAAAACTAGAACTCACTCAGCAACGCTGACTTTTATGCATTTTTCAGTTGGCAGTTGAGCATTGTTGAGGATGGCACGGAGCAGCTACTTGGCATTTTGAATGGCATTATTTTGTTAATGTTTTTGCATTATAATGCGAATGAGATGTTGTGAAATGAACGCTGGTATTAACTTGCAAAAGCATTTGTAATGATATGAAAAGTTTATTTTTATGTTTCCGCTGCAATGTTTTGTGAATGATCAAATGTAAAGTGTATGTTTTATGTGCGATGAGTTACCAGTTGTAAGCGTCCCGAGAATGGGGCCTTACATGTAGCCTCCAAAATAGAAGACCTCAAGCTTGTATACCCACAAGCCCTTCCAAACACCAAGTTTGTTAGGAGAGCAACACCAAAGAACTCCCTTCCTTTGTTCCTCAAAGGTCCGAAAATTTCAGCTTGTTTCTTCCTGGAATCCAAAAATTTCAGCACCTTTTTGAGAGAGTTTAGCAATGTGTGTGTAAGAGAAAGTGTGTGTTAGAGACAGGAGTGTTGGAATAGTGCAACGGAATATAAAATCATGAAGAAACCAAGACTAAAAGACCCCACATGGGGCGGCCGAAACATGGTTGAAAAATGGGTTCCCCCCATTTTGGAACTTTTATTAAAATTGCACTCTTTCAACCCTTAATTTATAAAATTAAAACCTATTTTAATTTTATATCATTAACACACTTTTATTTGTTATTATTTAACCAACTTAAATAATGAAACAAATAATTTCTCATGAACAAACTATCCATATAATGTTGTTCTATTACAAAGCAATGTTTTAGAAAACCCATTTTCTAAATTGGTGTCAATATTTATTTGTATGATCTCATCAACAAATAAACATTTATTGGTGTTTGTATAGCTTGTTATTGGGTATGACCCGACTTGGATCATAACATACTAACCACATCAATCTTGTATGTGTCTTGGGCATACAAGAGCCAACATGAAGTTATCGTTTGATGCTTGTAATAAACTAGGATTTGGACCTAGTTAAATAAATAAAATGTTTATGTTATGTTTTGTTTTATTTGGAACTATTTCATGTTCTGAGACGTATGATTGTTTTTCATTTTAAAACTTATAAAAATAATATTGCAATTAAATATAGCGTTATGTGGTTGTGAACAATCTTAACCCTCACATCTCGACGATTCCGCTATCAAGGTTGGGGTGTGACAGATTGGTATCAGAGCCCATAACTATAGGGATTTAGGTTATTAGAAATGGTGACCTAGACCATAGTTTATGCATGAACCTCATAGAATAATATTTATATTCTTGTAAATATATATATTTTTTTGCATGCTACATAATGCTATGCCATACTTATGTGCAACTTGATGCCTTAGCATAGGATTGCCTTGTAATTGTTAAAACTTTGTTACTTGTCTCCCTAAATTTATCCTTGACTCTTTGACTCTCCCCGACAAATGAAACTTCTTAATCTTATTACTGATGACATGTGGAATCGTATACTTATGCTTATGACTTGGATCTTTAGTCTTATGTCTAATCTATGAAAATCTCATCAAGGTTTTGATTTCATGAACCTAAGAAATTTGTGTGACTCATAGACACCTGTATCCTGGTTTTCCTGGCAAAAGGCCCTCGGGCTAAGGTAAGCATATCGCATAAATCCTATGGGACTAGTTATGCTTACCTGGGGATTTCTGGGATGAGTGATAAACTATGATCAACATACATAAGTTTCTAAGGTGAATGGGTCAATTTACCTTGACGTGTTAATGTTTCCAAATGGTAATGCGTTACCAAATAGAACCATTCCATGTGCCTTACAACTTTTGACTTGTCCTTGTTTTAAATATACCCCTTGTTATTCTTTTTCTTGAGTCTAACTCATTTTGCATATTCCAGCATGTCTCGTCTTCATGGAAAGCATGAAAGTTCTGATTGTAAGCTAGCTGCCATGATTGCCCGGCAAATGGCTGTCGTCATCCCGACCATGGTTGCTGAACTCAATAGCACCTTAATGAGCAACTCTAGCAACAATGGAAATGGTCAAGGGGAGAATAGTGCTAACCAAGGACGCAACAACCAAACTTGTACCTTCAAGCATTTTAGCTCTTGCAAGCCCACTAGTTTTAGTGGCAAGGAAGGAGCCACTAGTCTTCTTGAGTGGTTCGAGAGCATTGAGAACACTTTTGTCAATTGTGAGTGTCCCGAGGCACTCAAGGTTCATTATGCCACTAGTATGCTCCAACAAAGGGCACTTACCTCGTGGAATAGCGAGAAGAGAAATCTAGGAGCTGATGCTATTTTGGCACTCTCTTGGGATGAGTTTAAGAACATCGCCATCGTGAAGTTCTCCCCGAGAAGTGAATTGCAAAAGTTGGAAGAAGAATTCTAGAACTTGAAGCAATATGGTGGTGACCATTTGGCTTACTCAACTAGGCATCATGAGTTGAGTATACTACAACCTCACATGGTCGACATTGTCCCCCGCAACATCGTGAAGTTCATCAAGGGTGTACCACCCCAAATACAAGTTGTTGTGGTGGGTAGCCGACCCACAACCTTGGAAGAAGCCATTACTATCAGCGCTCAACTCACAGAGAATCATATACGAGCGGGCACCATGTCTGTGAAGGGTGCAAAGAAGGTGGAAAAGACGGATACCAAGGCCGGTAAGGAGACTAAAGCTGAGCCATCTCACAAAAACAACAACAAGAAGCACAAGTTCACACCGGCGCGTAACTATGTTGTGGTTGCACCCAAACAACCCCAAAGGCAACTTGTACCTGCGGCTGTACCTGTGGCACAAGTGCCTGGGGCTAGGGCCTATGCTGGTCCTCATCCTATGTGCAACACTTGTAGGTATCATCATCCGGGAAATCAACCATGCCACATCTGTACCTTATGCGGGAAATATGGTCACTTGGTGGCGACTTGTCACCGTGCACCTAACAACGCCGCAATGGTCACAAACCGTGTTTGCTACAACTATGGGGAACCTGGTCATTTCCACCCACAATGCCCTCGTCTTTTGGGTAATGTTCCACAAGCCCGAGGACGTGCTTTCAACATTAATGCAAATCAATCGCAAGCAAACAACGATGTGGTGAATGGTATGTTAACTTACCTTTAACTTTTGTGGCCTAATTCTTTTCATGCGTTAGCTGTATCGTTAATACCTTTAAAATTGAACAGGGATATTTCTTATTAATAAAACTTATGCATATGCCCTATTTGACTCGGGAGCCGATAAGAGTTTTTTTTCGTTAGAGTTTGAACCCATACTTGCTAAGCCACATACGAAATTAGAAAGACCTCTCATCGTTTAAGTTGCCGATGGAGAACCGATCACCATTGATGTCGTTATCCATGATTGCATCTTAAGTCTTGACACGCACGATTTTCTTATCGATCTTATCCCTATGAAACTTGGAAGCTTTGATGTCATCATTGGTATGGATTGGTTAGCCAAACACCATGCCAAGATCATTTGTTTTGAGAAGTGTATTCGTATACCGCTACCCTCTAGGGACACATTGAAGGTGTTTGGTGAAAAATCCTCCGAAGGGCTTAAACTCATGTCTTGCACTCAAGCCCGAAAGTGCTTAAGCAAGAAGTATATGGCCTTCTTGGCTTACGTGGTCAACATGAAAGTCAAAGGGAAAGAACTTAATGATGTCCCGATCGTTCGAGACTTTCCTGAAGTATTTCCCGATGACCTTAGTGGTTTACCTCCCATGCGTGAAGTCGAGTTTAAAATCGATTTGATTTTGGGAGCAAACCCCATGGCTAAGTCACCATATCGACTTGCACCATCACAAATGCAAGAACTCTCTAGTCAACTTCAAGAACTATCCGAGAAGGGATTCATTCGTCCTAGCTCTTCGCCTTGGGGTGCACCTGTTTTGTTCGTGAAGAAGAAAGATGGGTCATTTCATATGTGCATCGACTATTGTGAGCTTAGCAAGCTTACCATCAAGAACCGCTACCTCTCCTCGTATCGATGACTTGTTTGATCAACTTCAAGGAGCTGCTATATTCTCGAAGATTGATCTGCGTTCTAGATATCATCAATTACGAGTCCATGATGATGATATCCCAAAGACCATGTTCCGTACTCGTTATGGGCACTATGAGTTCATGGTCATGCCTTTTGGTTTAACCAATGCTCCTGTTAATCATGAACCGAGTATGCAAGCCTTATCTAGACAAGTTTGTGATTGTGTTCATTGATGACATACTTATCTATTCCAAGTCCCACACTGATCACGAGCTACATTTACGACAAGTTCTTGAGTTGTTGAAGAAATAGCAATTGTATGCGAAGTTCTCGAAGTGTGAATTTTGGCTTGAGGAAGTGAAATTTCTAGGACACGTGGTGAATAGCCAAGGAATTCACGCTGACCCTGCAAAGGTGGAAGCTGCGAAGAACTGCTGTGTTCCCACAACTCCAACCGAAGTGCGTTCTTTCCTTGGTCTTGTTGGATATTACCGGAGATTCATTGCCAATTTTTCGAGGATCGCGAAGCCGCTCACTTCTTTGACACAAAAAAGTACACCGTTCAAGTGGGGGTCTGAGCAAGAGAAGCTTTTGAAGCGTTAAAGCACAAGTTGTGCAATACCCCTATCTTGACTCTACCTGATGGGAATGATGATTTCACCATATCTTGTGATGCATCAAAACAAGGCCTTGGTTGTGTTCTCATGCAACGAGGGAAGGTCATAGCTTATGCATCAAGGCAATTGAAGGTCCATGAGGTGAATTATACAACACATGATCTCGAGCTTGGAGCTGTCGTTTTTGCCTTGAAGATTTAGAAACACTACTTGTATGGTACGCAATGCATTGTCTACACCGATCACAAAAGCCTTCAACACATCTTTAATCAAAAAGATCTCAATATGAGACAACGTCGTTAGGTGGAGTTGATTATTGATTACGATTGTGACGTTCGATACCATCCTGGTTAGGCAAATGTTGTAGCCGATGCTCTAAGCCGAAAGAGTCATAACAAGACAATCTCATTCCAAGAAATTCGCGATCGTCGACAATGGTTTGACACTTTGGGTGAGTTTGATTCTGAGATTCGACTAGATGTCAAAGAGACTACTGTGTTGTTACAAAACTTAAGAATAGATAGTGATATCGAGTCTAGTATCCTGGAGGCTCAAGAAGGAAGAATGAAGCATGAACTGGAGCATAATCTTTTAACCCGATTGGAAATGAAACCCAATGGATTGATGTACTTTGCAAATCGAATTTGGGTTCCAAATCGCGATAATCTTCGAACCTCTATCATGAACGAGGCTCATCAAACTCGATATTCTATTCATCCTGGTTCCGATAAGATGTACATGGATCTACGTAGTCAATATTAGTGGCCTGGAATGAAGAAGGATATAGCGACTTACGTAGCTAAATGCCTCACGTGTATGAAGGTTAAAGCCGAACATCAATTTCCAAGTGGATTACTTGAGCAACCCAAGATTCCTATGTGGAAGTGGGAACACATATCCATGGACTTCATAACCAAGCTACCCCGAACCTCCCGTGGACATGATAGCATATGGGTAATCATTGACTGATTGACCAAGTCGGCACATTTCATACCCATACGTGACACTTACAAGACATCAAGGTTGGCTCGTATATACGTTGATGAGATTGTAAGTCGTCATGGGGTACCTTTGCATATCATATCCGACCGAGACGCTCGTTTCACTTTGCACTTTTGGTTGTCTATGCAAGACCTTTTGGGTACTAAATTGGATCTAAGCACGACTTACCATCCTCAAACTGATGGTCAAACCGAGCGAACAATCCAAACCTTGGAGGATTTGCTACGCCTGTGTGTCCTTGACTTTGGTGGTGATTGGGATACGCATCTACCGCTCGCGAGATTTTCGTATATCAATAGTTACCACTCGAGTATCAAGATGGCACCATTCGAAGCACTTTATGGTCGTAAATGTCGTTCACCGATCTGCTGGTCCGACATTGGTGAAAATTTCATCACTGGTCCTGAACATAAACAAGAAACGACCGATAAAGTCTCTTTAATCCGTAAGAACCTTGAAGTGGCAAAGAGTCAACAAAAGAGCTATGCTGATAAGCGACGTAAGCCATTGGAATTCCAAGTTGGGGAGATGGCTCTCCTTAAGGTTTCACCGTGGAAGGGTGTTGTTCGCTTTGGAAAGAAGCGTAAACTGGCTCCAAGATTTGTAGGACCTTTTAAAATCATGAAAATGGTTGGAAAGGTGGCTTACCAACTGGAGTTACCTTTCGACCTTTGTGGAGTTCATCCTGTGTTCCACGTTTCAAACTTGAGGAAGTGCTTGGCCAACGAAAGTCTGCATGTTCCACCGGAAGACATTCAGATCGACGAGTCATTCCATTTTGTTAAGAAGCCTGTTGAGATCATGGATCGCATCATGAAGAAGACTAGAACCACAACCACCCCAATTGTAAAGGTTCGTTGAGAGAATAAGCGTGGTGCCGAATTTACTTGGGAACGTGAAGAGCACTTGAAGAAGAAATATCCATTCTTATTCGTATAGTTTCATTCTTAATTTCGGGATGAAATTCTTTTAAGTTGGGGAGACTGTAACATCTCATATTTTTCGTTTAATTAAAAGTTAACTTGTTAAATTATTGTATGGATCATGTTTGCCTAATTTGAAACTTGGGGATTATTTATGCTTGATTCCCTGATTTCATTAAGTATTTCTTGCACTTAAAAGTTAATAATTTAATTGAATATTATAACATTACTAATAGTTTAAATAATAATAATAATAATAATAATGATAATGATAATGATAATGATAATGATAATGATAATAATAATAATAATAATAATAATAATAATAATAATCCAAAAAATAAGACTTATACTTGTAATTATACAAATAATTACAACATTTATTTATGATGTTAAAAATAATAATAAAAGTTAAACAATTAAGAAGTTGTATGAATAACTAAAACTTAAAGCAATTTAGTTAGGGGGTTAAATTGTCATTTTTAGAACTTCAAATACAAGTTTTGTGCATAAAATAATAAAAACAAAACTGCAGGGACTAAATGGGTAAATTATTAAAAACCCAAACCCCCATCCCCATTTCTTGCCTGTTTTTCCGGCCAAACCCACGGTCAACTCCGGCCAAACTACAGCCACCCCGAAAACCATCGAAATTCATCGTTTTTTATCCAAACCGTTTCAAATCCATTCGTGGGAATGATTTGGACCATAACCACACTTTAATTCGAGTTTAAGGCCCATAATGGGTGATTTTTGGGCTTGATAACCATCGATCACAAACGTAAACCGTTCGACCAATAAAACCGAATAATAACCAAATTAAATGAACCATAATCGAGCGTCTAACTAGTTCTAAGCTATTATCAATCTCAAATATGCCTGAAACCCACAGATTCACCTTGTTCAACTATCTCTTTCGCCACGAACCTGCAAGCTAAGCGAGAACCACCTACCGGGTGATTTAAACCAAAATCAACATAGGGCTTTGCATCAAGAGCATTATTCGAAGCTACCCACAAGTTTAATTTGATTACTATTGAGGTTTGCTTATCCATTGGATATCTACGGCCATGACTTGTTCTTCGGTTGTCCCTAGCATCATTTCAAATCGAATCGTGTAATTGAATACGTGTATTCGCTCGTTTAAACATGGGGAACAAAAGCCCCATGATTACAGGATCTTACATTAACGAATTAAGGTTCAATTTTGAGGATTGTTGAATTTGGGTTCATAAGGAATTGGGGTTCTCTTCTGTTTATGTTTTTAACAATTTAAAAACCAAATAAACTGCGGCTGACCTTGGTTCACTGGTTAAGTCATTACCCCTTTCACTGTGAGGTCCCGGGTTTGAACCCGGGCTCCCACAACTATTTTTAGGCTTTTTAAGCCTTAATTTAATTATGGAAAATTTTTAATAATTATAAAAATAGTTTTTGTAAACTTTAAATATTTTTATAAACACCAAATATTTTCTGGAATTTTATTAAGATGTAGATAATTGAATAATTTTTAATAAATTTTTTTGAAAGATTATTCTAAATTTTATTCCTATTCAATGGATTTCAAATCTTACTTAGCAAAAATGATTTTGATTTAAATATTACCTTTAATTATTATCATTTAAATCATGTTTGTTCAAAGTGTTTATTTAAATTTTATATGTAACCTTATTAGTTATTTTAATGGGTTAATTACATACTTTCTATTAAAAGACATGAAATGATATATTTCCTTATTATTTAACGTATTTACAAAAACCTCCAAATTCGACTTAGAACCTTAGTCCTCACTAATTCGTTAAACTTATTATTAAACTTAAATCTTGTAATTATATATATTTAGGTGCCCCGTGACGATTCATCTTAGAACGACATACATCATTTTTATTTTTATTCTCCATTATATACTTCAACCTTTTTATGTATTTCACACTATTTTGGGGTGAAACATGATACTATACATCTTACACTTATAAACGTTTGAAACTTGTAAAGCACTTGCAATCATCTTTATATTTTGTCATGGTTATTTGTGTGTTGTAAGTGATTATATGAGATACATATTTGTTTGCAATCATTAACTATTGCTAGCCTCGTGACGTCTTATCTTTGGGCATGACAAGCGTATTTGGTGCTAAAGCCGAGGTATTGCTGGCTCCTGATGACGTATGCTTGTTCATCATGGGAACCAAATACACTTAGCCAATCATATATACTTGTGTTGATACATATATGTACCTAGATCCTTATCTGAATGTAATACATCTTACGCTTATGTAACTATTGGGTACTTAATGAAATACAAATGTTTGGTTGTGTTTATAATGTTTAATATTTCATTAATGAGTTGTTTAACGCATATTGACTTAATTACATAGGTTTGTGATTGTTTGAAGTGTTATACATAATGTTAGAATATTGAATACACTCAAACTTGGTGAAGTGAAGTTCTCATGCTTCCGACTAGACCATGCACCCCAACAGTGGTCATGCGTCTGAATGGCCATACGACTAAGTGTCCATGTGCCTAAATAGTCCATACACCTGAACAAATTCATGCGTCTGACTCAGTCGCACGACTGAACACTCATGTCACATCCCGGCGGAAGCGTGAAATACTTAGGGAGTAACTTGATTGTTCAGAACTCATTGTCAAATATTAATTAATAAACAACACATAATCATACATATTTTATAACATAATATTAAGGTTAGGATTACATAAAATCATAATAGTCAAAATTTGAAATTACATAATCCTATTACATCATAAAGTTTTAACAACTACATCTTTAGAGACGATGGAAGTGAGCATCCACCGACACATGAAGTCATACAAGTTCACAGTTAGGTTCACACAAACTTTTCCTACAACTTCACCCCAGCCATTAAAACATCAAAGGAGAACGTTAGGTTGTTAGTCATGATGAATTCCTGAAAAAGCATACCAAAAATAGTCAACACAAAGTTGGTGAGTCTCACAGGTTTATTAAACAGATAATATCGATGTATTATATATACAACCAAACCTTACATAGTAATCAGACTATCCATATTTGTCATATCATATTCATAAATCAGATAACATAGCATTATAACACTCATTTTGTTAATGCAGGAGATATCCTAAGTAGCGCTACCAATGTTATCTAACGGTTCCACATCCGAACTAATGGTTGTAACATAAATTTCAGTAATAATACATCAATTCATAAATTAGTATGCTTTTTCCCCAAAACTTGATAAAAACAAAATGGGCCATGAAACTCACCTTTACTCCAAGTAGTAACCTATAAACAAAAGAATTTTATAGTTTAGAAAACTTAACTATTTTCTTCAAAATTTTCAGTACCTCAATAGATTTTGAATTTTTATAACAAATAGGTTTATTAATCTGGAATATCACGTTAATTTCTTATTTCCAAGAATTTACAGATTATTTTCTATAATTGTTATAAAGTCATCATAAATTGCCAAAAATAGTTTCCGTGGTTCATAAATTCCTAAAATTTTACAGAGGGTTCATCATAATAATTAGAACTTTTTATAAATTTATCAAAGTCTAACACATAACATTAGTTTCTGTAATTTTTACAATAATCCCATTTCTTCACAAAAATAGCTATATAGCTCCAAAAATTATTAAATTATACATTCTGCAGGTTTGGATTTATTATTTATCCATGATTTTTCTCAGATTTTATATGCTATATAAGTATTTATTCTGATTTTTCTACTACAGAAGAAAATGTAAAATTCATATTTCAATTATAGCAAAGGAATAAATTCTGAAATAATTCCAGGGACCTTAGTACTCCAAAAGGATCATTTGGTGAATTTATTAGAATTTTATGGAATTTATTTATATTTATTGCTTATTTCTAGATTATGTCTTTCTTTAAAATTTGGAACAATGTTTGTTCCCACAATCTTTATATGCTTTATGATGTAAAAATTCCTTGTAATATGTTCACATATAATGCTTTTGATTATATGTGTTGTTTGAACACATATATCATACATATATCTATATGTTGACATACAAGTTTAGCTTAGGAATTTAATACCTTTGGTTGCTATTAACTTATGAAACCGAGAGATATGCTTGTTACAAGAACTAAGTACACGATGGTGGTGGTGATAGCTATAGGTGATGGTTTGTGATGTTTGGTATTTCAAAGATAAAACCCGAGGACTTTCGGTTGAGGTGGTGGTGTGTGTACCTTGTCCGAGGAAGAGTGAAAGATCAAGGTGGTGGTGTGTGGTGTTCGGGAAATGAGGAGTATAGGTGAAAATGGTTATGGTGTTCGGTTGAGATGATGATAATCGAGAGTGGAGATGATGGTAGTGGTGTGCGAGTGAAAGGTGACCGAATGGGTTGTGTTTGTTTAAAAGATGATGGATATGGAAGCCTTTGGTCGATGGTGTAATATATAGGGGAGTCCTTCATGATTACTCCTAGCCATAGGTGATGAGATGTTCATTATAGCTTGGTTAGTCATGGCTAGGTGGCGGCTTTTGTGGGTGTGTCTAGAAGAGCCGAGGAGGTGGCAATGCAAGGAAGAAGGTAGATGTGCAAGGTGGCATCTCAATAGGGTTCATGACTCATCAAGTCATGATTGCATGATTTAGTTCACTAATCGGGTTGCTTAATGAACCGGTTATGCGAACTTAATTGATGCTCGGTTTGAGGTTTAGGTGTAAAAGATTGGTTTAGTTTTTTTTTTGAGTTCATAGATGTTTAATTTTTTATGGTAGGGTTTAATTGGGTTGCGTTTATGTATCATTTGATGTTTGTTCTTATAGTTGAGTTCTTTAATGTTTGATAACAAAAGGTCATGAATATGGATACATGTACACGTAAAATTATACATGCATGCAACCATGCATACGTGCAATTCAAATATATATACAAAAACACATAATTCACACATGTATTTAACAAAAGATACATACATGGAAAACATATATAATAACATGTGTATATGTTTCTTAACAAAGATGGTACATGCACACGTAAAAAGTTATGCATGCGACCATGCGTACGTATATATATACAGTGAACAATATATTTAAATAAAATGAAAGCATGAATATGTTTAGCATGTAATAAAATATATTTAACCTAAGTGTGGCTTAAGTTATATGAATGAACTTAGTGTATAAGATTTCTTAATCTAGGGTTGTCACATTCTCCCCCGTAAAGAAAATTTCGTCCCGAAATTTATTTGATTAGTAATGAACTTATCTGACCATTGACTTGGAATAGATGGGGGTATCTTCTTTTGATTTCATCTTCTCTTTCCCACGTATACTCTGGTCCTCTCCTAGCGTCCCACTTAACTTTCACTATGGGGATTCTGCTCCTTCTTAGCTTTTTAATTTCTTTACCTACTATGGCTATTGGTTCTTCTGTAAAATGATGCTTATTGTCTACCTTTATTTCTTGAACTGGTATTTTTAATGTTTCATCTGTTAAACATTTCTTCAGATTGGACACATGGAATGTGTTGTGTACTTCACTTAATTCTTGAGGTAAATCTAGCTTGTATGCAACAGGACCAATTTTGTCAATAACTTCAAATGGTCCAACATATCTTGGTTCAACTTATTTCTCTTTTCAAATCGAAAGATTCCCTTGGTAGGTGATATTCTTAGATAGACTTTGTCTCCAATTTGAAATTCTAATGGCCTCTTCTTTTATCAGCATAGCTTTTCTGTCGATCCCGTGCTGTCTTTAGTCTATTTTTGATTTCCTTGATTTTGTCAGATGTTTCTTGAATTAAATCAGGACCTATGAGTTGCCTATCTCCTACTTCATTCCACATAAGGCGATCTGCATTTTCTTCCATACAAGGCTTCAAACGGGGCTGTTTTAATGCTGGAATGATAGCTATTATTATAAGAAATTCTATCAAAGGTAGATGTATATCCCAGCTGCCTCCAAAGTCTAATGCACAAGCACGTAACATATCTTCCAGTGTTTGTATTGTCCTTTCACTTTGTCCATCTGTTTGTGGGTGGAAGGCTGTGCTAAGATTTATTCGGGTTCCTAAAGCTTTTTGTAGGGTTTGCCAAATCTTGATATGAATCTACTGTCTCTATCAGATATAATGGAGATTGGTATTCCATGTCTGGATACGATTTCTCGTATGTAGATTCTTGACAATTTCTCTATCTTGTAATCTTCTTTAATTGGCAGAAAGTGTGCTGATTTGGTTAACCTGTCTACTATAACCCAATAGTGTCATAACCACTGAAGTTCTTGGTAACTTGGTTACAAGTCCATGGTAATTTGATCCCATTTCCATTCTGGAATTTCAGGTTGTTGTAGATATCCCGAAGGCTTTTGATGTTCTGCTTTGATTCTTGAACACGTATTGCATTTTTTCTACAAACTCTCCAACTGATCTCTTCATACCAGGCCACCAGTAATGATTTTTCAAATCTTTATACATTTTTTATTTCCTGGATGTACTGAGTATTTTGACTTATGTGCTTCTTCCAATATAATCTTTCTAAGTATGATCATCAGGTATCCAGATTCTCTCTTTAAATTTTAAAATTCCATGTGTATCTGCCTGTAAATCCTTTTCTTGTCCTTTTATTTCTATCTTACTTTTCTGTTGGGCTTCCCATATTTGTTTTAGTAGATCTGATTGTAGTTCCATTCTCATGGCTCGTACTCGTAACGGTTTAGCCCTATCTTTTCTATTTAAAGCATCTGCAACTACATTTGCCTTACCGGGGTGATATTTGATTTCACACTCATAATCACTTAGTAATTCTATCCATCTTCTTTGTCTCATGTTCAGCATTTTCTGCTCAAATATATGCTGCCAAATCCTTGACGAGACGCATCACAATATACTCACAAAAACATCATCCCTTCTGGTAATGATAAAATAGGTGCACTACACAGCTTACTTTTCAAAAGTTCAAATGCATTCTTTTGTTTTTCTCCCCAGACATATGGCTTGTCCTTTTGAGTTAATTCAGTCAAGGGTTGAGCTATCCTTGAAAATTTTCTATAAACCTTCTGTAATATCCTGCTAATCCTAGAAATTGACGTACTTCTGTTGGTGTCTTGGGATCTTCCAATTCTTAACAGCTTCTATTTTTGCTGGATCTACCTGTATTCCTTCTTGATTGACTATGTGTCCAAGGAATTGCACTTCTCTTTTTTCCAAAATTCACATTTTGAGAATTTTGCGTATAATTTTTCTTTTCTTAACAACTCCAAGTCAATCTTAGGTGTTGCTCATGATCCTCCTTACTCTTAGAATAGATTAAAATGTCGTCTATAAAGACTATGACAAACTTATCTAAATAGGGTTTGCAGATCCTATTCATCAGATCCATAAATATGGCGGGAGCATTGGTTAATCCAAATGGCATTACCAGAAATTCATAATGTCCATACCTTGTTCTGAATGTTGTCTTAGGTATATCTTCATCCTGTATTCTTAGCTGATGATATCCTGATCTCAAGTCTATTTTTGAAAGTAACTAGATCCTTGTAGTTGATCAAATAGATCGTCTATTCTAGGTAAAGGATACCTATTCTTTATAGTTACTTATTGAGCTCCCTATATTCTATGCACATCCTAAATGTTCCATCCTTTTTCTTGACAATAAAACTGGTGCTCCCCAGGGTGACACACTAGGTCGTATAAATCCTTTATCCAAAAGTTCTTGAAGTTGACTCATTAGTTCCTTCATTTTAGTGGTGCTAAACGGTAGGTGCCTTAGCAATAGGGGTTGTTCCTGGCATCAATTCAATTTTGAATTCTACTTGACGTGGGGGTGGTAATCCAGGTAATTCATCAGGGAATACATCTGAATATTCATTGATAACTGATACGTCTTTCAGGTTTGCTTTTTCTATCTTAGTATCAATAATGTGAGTCAGATAAGCCAAACATTTATTCCTTAGACATTTTTATGCATTCTTGCAAGAAATTATCTTTATAGTACCTCTAGGTTTTTCACCATATATACACAGTATTCTATTCTCTTTAACCAAAGGAATTTGATCATTTTCTTACCACATATTATTTCAGCTTGAGTTTTACTTAACCAATCCATTCCTACAACAACGTCAAATCCTCCTAAATCAATAGGAATCAAATCTATGTTGAAATAGTTTTCATCTAGATTCATTGTACAATTAGGAATGATTTCATAAGCTTCGATTATCTTACCGTCCGCTAACTCTATCATATATTTTTTATCTAACTTTTATGTGGTCAAGTTAAGTAGTTGCCTAAATGTATTTGAAACGAAACTACGGGTTGCTCCAGTATCAAATAACACAGTAGCATACTGATTGTTTACAGGGAACGTACCCGTGACTACTTCTGGTTCATGTCGCGCTTCTTCTGCCTGCATTATGAATGCTCTTCCCCGAGGGTTGTTCTGATTAACTGGTGCCTTTCCCTTCAGCTGTGGACATTCGTTTCGGCGATGATTTTCATTCCCACATTGATAGCAGATTGTTTTGGATTTGCAGGTTTTTTGCAGTCTCGGGATATATGCCCCTTTTTCTTGCAGTTGTAACAGATTACCATCGCACAATTGCCTTGATGGTATCTTTGGCAAGTGCTGCACCATGGCTGGTTTTCTGTCTGGGGTTTCTTTTCCCGTGTCATTCCTAGGTAGTTCCGAGGGGGTTGTCTAACTACTCGTTCTGAGGAGTTCCCCTAAATCTTTCCCCTGTGTTATCATTATTCCACTTTCTCTTTTCTCCATCTGGGGTTATTTAACGATCCATTTCTTATCATTTCATCTGTCAAACTTCCTGATAAACTTACAGTATCTTGAAAAGTTTTGGGCCTAGCTGATTTTACTAATCCCCTTATTTGTGGCACTAGTCCCCAAATATATCTTCCTATTCTTTTGATTCTGGGGTTACTAGGTGGTACTAACCTCGAGAGTTCATTATACTTGTCGGTATATTCCCGAATGCTGCTCCTTTCATTTCTAAAGCTAGAAACTCAGTTTCTAACTTTTCTATTTCATTATAAGGGCAATATTTTTCTATAATCAAATTCCTGAATTCTTCCCAACTTAATTTATTCATAACATGCCTACCTTTGATGGTCATTTCCAACTTCCACCAGGATTGTGCTTCTCCCTTTAGTGAGTGTGAAGCAAACAGGTTCTGTTGCTATTGGCACATTTGCTGATTTCCAGAGTTGACTCCATTTCATCTAACCAGCGTAAAGCCTGTACGCTCCGCCTTTACCATCAAATTCTCGAGGTCTACAGGACATAAAAGCTTTGTAGGAGCATCCTCTTTCTATTATAGCTTCCTCTTCTGGTTGTTCCCTCATGGTATCATCCATGGGTATCTCATTACCTGGTGTTGTTGTTCCGAGATTTAGGTTTTGTTGGAGCTGAGTTACTAGTGTGGGTATGGCAGCTTCTAATTGTTGTGCTACTATCCGTGTGATCCTCTCATCTTTATTGGTGTTTGGGTTTATAGGGGTTTCTTCCCCAGTCTGGTTCTAGGTCGTCCTCTTCGCGCCGTTCTTCTTACGGGCTGTGTGTCCCTTCTTGGCGGCATGCTTTTCTATAATTATTATAGTAAATATAAGAAGAATTTTAGATTCTTAACAACATCCTACTTAACACATAAACAAGTAATAGCTTAACATAAAAAGATTTTTCATTTAAGTTCTTATTTAAAGATTTCACATCAAAAGTTAGCTTCTAATTTCCCTGCACCCATTTCCATATTCTTGAGAAGATGTTTCCTGTAGGTGCTTTCAATTCCTTAACATCTTTCTGAATATTCCTGATTTCTTGTTGAATTTTCTTGAGCTGTTTAAGGGTTGGTTGAGTGACTGTGTTTTGATCTTCATCCACCCTTTGTCTCTTAGCTTTACTTTCTTCGTTTCCGAGGGAGTTAGTTTTGTATCTCCTTGCCTTCGTATTGCTTGGTCTTAAATTGTTTCCGGTCGTACCCTTTTCCTAGGAGTTTTAATGGTATATCCTCCTACCATTACTGGTGCACGACGGACATAAAATTTAGGTTCGGGATTATCTTCTCCTTTGGTTGAAAAAGGTTCTAGAATTTGCTGAGGTTTAGGTTCAGGCGTAAGTCCTTCGTGTATTATAATCTGAGTATTCGGATGAGTCAGTCTCACAAAATTTGTTATGGTACTCATGGCTGCAAAACAAATCCTTTCATGATTTGAACCCAATATCTATTTTTTACATATTATAAGTTCTCTGCATGAAACATACTTTATATACATGGAATCATAACACACAAAATCATATATATACACATATTATACAGATATGAGCTTATGGTTATAGTCTAGGTACTTATGGTACCTAATTCTCTATAACCAATGGCTCTGATACCAACCTGTCACATCCCGGCGGAAGCGTGAAATACTTAGGGAGTGACTTGATTGTTCAGAACTCATTGTCAAATATTAATTAATAAACAACACATAATCATACATATTTTATAACATAATATTAAGGTTAGGATTACATAAAATCATAATAGTCAAAATTTGAAATTACATAATCCTATTACATCATAAAGTTTTAACAACTACATCTTCAGAGACGATGGAAGTGAGCATCCACCGACACACTGAAGTCATACAGGTTCACAGTTAGGTTCACACAAACTTTTCCTACAACTTCACCCCAGCCATTAAAAACATCAAAGGAGAACGTTAGGTTGTTAGTCATGATGAATTCCTGAAAAAGCATACCAAAAATAGTCAACACAAAGTTGGTGAGTCTCACAGGTTTATTAAACAGATAATATCGATGTATATATACAACCAAACCTTACATAGTAATCAGACTATATATTTGTCATATCATATTCATAAATCAGATAACATAGCATTATAACACTCATTTTGTTAATGCAGGAGATATCTCCTAAGTAGCGCTACCAATGTTATCTAACGGTTCCACATCCGAACTAATGGTTGTAACATAAATTTCAGTAATAATACATCAATTCATAAATTAGTATGCTTTTTCCCCAAAACTTGATAAAAACAAAATGGGCCATGAAACTCACCTTTACTCCAAGTAGTAACCTATAAACAAAAGAATTTTATAGTTTAGAAAACTTAACTATTTTCTTCAAAATTTTCAGTACCTCAATAGATTTTGAAATTTTTATAACAAATAGGTTTATTAATCTGGAATATCACGTTAATTTCTTATTTCCAATAAATTTACAGATTATTTTCTATAATTGTTATAAAGTCATCATAAATTGCCAAAAATAGTTTCCGTAGTCATAAATTCCTAAAATTTTACAGAGGGTTCATCATAATAATTAGAACTTTTATAAATTTATCAAAGTCTAACACATAACAGATTAGTTTCTGTAATTTTTACAATAATCCCATTTCTTCACAAAAATAGCTATATAGCTCCAAAAATTATTAAATTTACATTCTGCAGGTTTGGATTTATTAATTTATCCATGATTTTCTCAGATTTTATTATGCTATATAAGTATTTATTCTGATTTTTCTACTACAGAACATGTAAAAATTCATATTTCAATTATAGCAAAGGAATAAATTCTGAAATAATTCCAGGGACCTAGTACTCCAAAAGGATCATTTGGTGAATTTATTAGAATTTTATGGAATTTATTTATATTATTGCTTATTTCTAGATTATGTCTTTCTTTAAAAATTTGGAACAATGTTTGTTCCCACAATCTTTATATGCTTTATGATGTAAAAATTCCTTGTAATATGTTCACATATAATGCTTTTGATATATGTGTTGTTTGAACACATATATCATACATATATCTATATGTTGACATACAAGTTTAGCTTAGGATTTAATACCTTTGGTTGCTATTAACTTATGAAACCGAGAGATATGCTTGTTACAAGAACTAAGTACACGATGGTGGTGGTGATAGCTATAGGTGATGGTTTGTGATGTTGGTATTTCAAAGATAAAACCCGAGGACTTTCGGTTGAGGTGGTGGTGTGTGTACCTTGTCCGAGGAAGAGTGAAAGATCAAGTGGTGGTGTGTGGTGTTCGGGAAATGAGGAGTATAGGTGAAAATGGTTATGGTGTTCGGTTGAGATGATGATAATCGAGAGTGGAGATGATGGTAGTGGTGTGCGAGTGAAAGGTGACCGAATGGGTTGTGTTTGTTTAAAAGATGATGGATATGGAAGCCTTTGGTTGATGGTGTATATATATAGGGGAGTCCTTCATGATTACTCCTAGCCATAGGTGATGAGATGTTCATATAGCTTGGGTTAGTCATGGCTAGGTGGCGGCTTTTGTGTGTGTCTAGAAGAGCCGAGGAGGTGGCAATGCAAGAAGAAGGTAGATGGCAAGGTGGCATCTCAATAGGGTTCATGACTCATCAAGTCTGATTGCATGATTTAGTTCACTAATCGGGTGCTTAATGAACGGTTATGCGAACTTAATTGATGCTCGGTTGAGGTTTAGGTGTAAAAGATGGTTTAGTTTTGTTTTGAGTTCATAGATGTTTAATTTTTTTATGGTAGGGTTTAATTGGGTTGCGTTTATGTATCATTTGATGTTTGTTCTTATAGTTGAGTTTCTTTAATGTTTGATAACAAAAGGTCATGAATATGGATACATGTACACGTAAAATTATACATGCATGCAACCACGCATACGTGCAATTCATAATATATACATAAAAACACATAATTCACACATGTATTTAACAAAAGATAGTACATACATGAGTAAAACATATATAATATACATGTGTATATGTTTCTTAACAAAGATGGTACATGCACACGTAAAAAGGTATGCATGCGACCATGCGTACGTATATATATACAAGTGAACAATATATTTAAATAAAATGAAAGCATGAATATGTTTATGCATGTAATAAAATATAATTAACCTAAGTGTGGCTTAAGTATATGAATGAACTTAGTGTATAAGATTTCTTAATCTAGGGTTGTCACAACTCAGTAATGCGAATGGATCAACCGCATGGCTCAATCGCACGAATGAACCATGCTAATGGTTCAGTCGCCCGAATGAGCAATTCTAACCTATAAATACCACCTAACTCGTGGAAAAATGTAAGCATTCAATCCACTTCGACTCCGAATGTACCCTAGTCGTCCAGAAGCCTCCAAGTTCATACTCAAGTTCATAGAACGCTATAGATCGATTCTCAATCGATCTTGATGTTAGTTTCAATACATTATTGTTTCTACGTGCGTTCTCACTGATTGGATCGCCAATCAAATAGGATTCACACTATTTGGTTTGGTTTTAACACATTAATCAGTTGGTGTTTGGTCAAATACCAGATCCTAACAAGTGGTATCAGAGCAACAGGCTCTTGATTACGTGTTGATTCAATTGTTTTGATACAAAATTGTGTTTTTGCATCAAAAACGCAATCTTTTTGTGTCTAACGAAGTCTTGGACGGTTCCTAATCGAAAAGTGCAGTTTTTCCGGCATACGGCTATTAGGGTTCGATAAAATTCGAGTTTTTACGGCCCAAACAAGTTTAACCTACGAATTATCAAACTTCAGCAAGTACATTCGCACGATTGGCTCAATCGCACGACTGAGTTCATTCGCATTTTCCAACCGCACGATTGGACTCATTCATACCTTCATTCGTACGACTAAGAACTTCATTCGGTTTGTTCAATCGCATTAGTTCATTCGGACAACTGACTCATCCGCATCTGTTCAGTCACACGATTGAACCATCCGCATTTGTTCAATCGCCCAAATAAGCCCAATCGCATACCTTCATTCGCATACATCAGCAGTGTGTAAACCGTAAAGTTAAGTGAAATGGAGAATCAGTTTTCGGCATACACAGCTAGTAAGATACTTGTATCAGAATCTACTATTGTTGGAGAACGAAGTGGGAATACACAACAAACCCCCGAGCTTATCACGTTAGACGACTATCCACAATGGAAGCAACATTTCAAAATCTACTTGAATGGAGTAGATACAAATTTATGGGAGGCAATAGAGTCGGAGTACAGCATGCCAGTTGGAGCTGACAGAGTAAAACTTACTCTAAGTGGCATGTCGGATGCACAGAAGGTAAAACACAACACTGAGAGAAAGAAAGTTACGCCTTGCTTACTCAGTCTATCCGAAGGATATTTCCATCAGTATTTGGAGTATACTCAAGCCAAGAAACTTTGGGATGCGTTGGAGAAGAGGTATGACGGGAATGCCTCTCTGAAGGCTATCAAGGCAAAAGCATTGAAGAAGGAGTTTGACAACTTCTCTTCAATGGGAAAAGAAGGCCTTGATGATGTGATCAATAGATTCCACCACTTGATGAGTGAGATGCACACTCATGGAGTGGTTACTTCGATGGAAGATAACGTATCCAACTTTGCTGATGGATTACCAGATAAATGGGGCTAGTTTGTTTCAAATCTCAGACAGAATGGAATGCTCTCGAAGTTAGACATAAATGACTTCATTCTGAAACTGAGAGAAAAAGAGCTTAGGATGAAGTATCGAGCCCAAAAGGCAAACTATGATCAGAATCCTGCACTCTACAATGCTACTCCTTCAGTCAAGACATCTGGAGCACCATTGTTGTGACATCCGGTAAATTTCCGTTATCAAACTCCGTTAGTTCCGTTAAGTTTTGCATACACGTGTCGTAAACACACACTAGTTGTCGTTTAACGTTGGTGACCTAATAATAATTAGAAACGTTAAATTGTTGATAATTTAACTGATTATGTGATTATTGTATTATGTTTATTTGTTTGTGTGTTTTATATGTTAACTGGGAATTAATCGCGTAACGTGAAAACGTGTGTATTAATTCGTATGCTTGTGTTTTATAAAGATAAAATATATAATTTTTACCATGATTTTATATGTTTATTATTGTAGTTAAAAACGATGTAAAAAGTGTTTAAAAGAGTGCCTTTTTATAAAATGCAAAACACAAGGGTAATTATGTAATAATTAACTAAACAAAACAACTCTAAACCCTACCCCCCTGCCCAATCGGCCGCAACCTCCCCTCTCTTCCCCTCTCCCATTCGAATTCAGCCTAGAATCATCAAGAAAGCATTGGTTTGGATCGATTTCAAGGCATACAACTCGTGGGAATCATCAATTGCAAGTTAACTCGTGTTTAGAGGTTAGATTTTACATGTTTGGTGAGACTTTTCATAAGGGCCGAACCCTAGTTGCGAAATTGGTGTTCATGGAGTCGAATTTGATGTTGTTTGATGTTGTTAGTACGTTAGTTAGATTGTATACATGTTAGTTAACGTCGATTATGTATGAATTGTATGTTTTTAGTTGTTAATCATGGACTTTGATTGGAAGCAAACCCTAATTCAAAAATTGGTAGGATAATGGATGAATGATGATTGTTTGATGAATGTTAGATGATTACTAGGTTGTATGAATGCTAGGTTACATTGATTTTGGAAGAAATTGATGAATTGATATTGATGTTCATAGGTTACTAAGAATAGTAACTTTATTTTGCATGTAATGTATTATTGATGAATTAATGTTATGGATGTGTTCATGGTGACGATTAGATGTTACGTTGTTGTTGTGAGCATTGGGAATTCAAGAACACATGTTATAGTTCATACATTACTAAAGATAGTAACTTTTTATGATATGAATTGTTGAGTTATGATTTTTGGATGTTGTTGACCATGTTTAGATGTTGATATGAACTTGAATTGGTATATTATAATGAATTCATGAATGCATAGGATGTTTGATAGATTTTGGATGTGCATTCCCAAAAGGGAAACTTTATTTATGCAAAATGTGAAAGATGATAGTTTGATCATGTTAGAGATGTTAGGAGCATGTTAGTAAGTTCATGGATGAATTCTAATGTGGTTGGACATGTTAATATAGTTGTATGAGATGTTTGGATAATCATGGGTGGTGTTAGGACCTTGATGATCATGTATGATATTGGTGTTGGTTAGTAGTTAAGGCATCATGCTTGGGACTGGAAATTGATTGTTGTGATGTATGTTGAATGTATGTAAATGGTTAGTGAATATGAATGTGATCATCACACACGCGTGCGAATCTGAGGTCCCTACTTAGTACGATTGGCAGGGTTTAGGGTGTGAAGTCATGAGTGGCTTCACATGGCATGTGGTGGGTGATTTGATCTTTTTGTGACATGTTAATTATGTTATAACTAGTGGACATGTTAATGTTCTAGATTCGCATGACTTGTATGATACTTGGTTGTATGATGATCTAAGTGATATACCTGGATAATGTAGCATACATATGAACCTTTTGAATGTTAAATTGTATGATTGCTTAAATGGTTTACAACACATAAAGTCACCAACGGGTCAAACGGATCAACTGATTCAAATGTATTATTTTCTAAAACCTTGAGTCTTTGGTTGTAGTGTACTTAGGGTTCACATGTTCCCTATTGCACGTACTCATATACTTATATGATCTAGGTAACCTCTGAGGGTTGTCTGTCCACTCTGTCAGTCAAGTCAAACTCTAAGTATCTATACGCATATCAGGTGAGTTCATGCCCCACTCTTTATTTAATCTCCTTTGAGGGAGATAGCATACTAGTAAATCACAAACGCTTTATATATTCAAGTTGTGTATAATATTAATTAGTGTTGATGTCATGGAAAAGTCCTCACACTTTCGAATTGTTAATATTGAATAGCGGGGAAATTTGGGTAGTACTACTGGGTCTGACGAGCCCCACCTGTGTGACTCGAGGTCAATCGGGTGCAATTTGTCCTATTGAACATTGTCATGACCTGTGAAGTCGTGACAGGAGGCAACAACGTAACACAGTCAGCTTCAATTGCGAAATCACTATGAATTAATATTTATTGTTAATGGACTAGCTATCTATTACAATGCACTACTTGTATATCTATTATTAAACTGTTATGTTTGAATATTAGCTCTTGAACTCACCAACCATTGTGTTGACATTTTAGTATGTTATTCTCAGGTCATTAGCTTGCTTGCCATAGGAGCACTACATGGTTCCCTTGCATTCTAAGACTCGGTCTTCAAGACATTTTTAGTATTTTAATGATTAATGTTTACTCTTTTGGGTTGGCACATGTTTTGCCATAGTATACACTTTTATTTCTTTGGGTTGTTTTTTTTTTCAAAACGCTTCCGCACAGTTTAAAGTTTGTACTTTGGTTGATTTTATTTAAATTATGGCATATGGAGTCGTTCTGAGTAACTATTGACTGTGATCCTGGTTTGTTCACACGCCTCGCGGTAGAACTCTGCAAGTGGATTTTGAGGGTGTGACAGATTGGTATCAGAGCCATTGGTTATAGGGAACTAGGTTGCATACACACTAGACTCTAACCGCACACAGTTAATTAGTTACCAGTGCATTATTCTCATCTATTGTATACTCATTGGCATACACGTCACACTCTCTGCAGCATGGCATCGTCATCGAGAGCTCTAGGTAAGCAACCTCAATCACCTTCACGATCAGAATCCCCACCTCCCGCACCTGTACCTGACAATGGATTTGATTGGCCCCAACTGGCTTATCCTCGAGAGGAGATTGACTGGGATCAACCTTTTGCATTGATGAAGCGTGACCCTCCACGAGACTAGCGTTTCTATCCTAGATTTGTTGATCATATCATGTTTAGGGAGCGTGTACCTGTCCCGAGGCCCAGGACTAGGAACAATGCCGACCAACCAATGCCTTCACTCCCATGGACGGTGCATTCCAACGAGCAACTGATTGCTGCACTAGTGGCTGCACTGGACACTGAGCAGCATCGATTCAGGTGGCTCACGGGTGATGTCTGTACACTGCAGCAAGAGGTGTACAAACTGAGACATCAACTAGATGAACTCGAGGAACAACACGGGAAGACCCTAAACGGGTGTCACCATATGCAAGATGGTCTCATGGCACTCCAAGGGCGCGTGACTGCTCGTGAACAGCGGGATGCCATAGCCGATAATAGGATTGCCATTTTAGAAGCTCAACTAGTGGCACTTCAGATTGCTATAGCCCCTGCTCCTGCAGCAGACCCTGAGGATGAGGATCCCGAGGAGGGACCCGATGAGGAGGAACCGGTGGAGATGGAGGATGACAGTGATGGGTCAGATGTTGTCGATTGACTTCTTATATGACTTAGACTACGTAGTGTTTTTCTTTTTTGAAACCTATGTGGGAAGGGTTGTTTCCCCACACGAACGACAAACTAAATTTTGACATTGATAAATACATTGTGACTCATTTACAATTTATTTACTTTGGTTATTATTTTTGTTATGAATGTTGTGGTTGTGATGATTCATTATTTCTTTTATTTACTGTTACTATGCTTCAATGAGTTAAATGTGTTTGATGTTACTCATTATTGTATTTGTGAATGTAAAGTGAAAAGAATGGACGCGTGGACGCGGAATTGGCTGCTCTAATTAATGAGCATGTTCAGGCAGTAGTGGCTGCTGCCCACGCGGGTCAGTCAGCAGGTAAACAATGATAGAAAGATAAATCTGATATCCTTCATAATTGTATGGGATGTCTGATTAATGTGTGTTGTGTTAAAACAGGACCACCGGTGTGTACCTACAAGTCCTTTATGGACTGTAAACCACACACCTACAGCGGTACAGAGGGTGCTGTAGGGCTTGTACGATGGTTCGAGAAGACTGAGTCTGTCTTCTCTAAATGCAACTGTCCACCTGCTGATCAAGTGAAGTATGCCACTGGGACTTTGGAGGGTGCAGCTCTGTCTTGGTGGAACGCGCTAGTCCAGATGCTAGGACAAGCGATGGCGAATGGACTTCCATGGGAAGAGTTCAAAGCAATGATGACTGAGGAGTATTGTCCTCACAATGAAGTGCAGAAGTTAGAAATGGAGTTCTGGCAATTGAAGATGCAGGGCTCGGAAATCGAGGCATACACCACCAGAACCCATGAATTAGCAACTTTGTGCCCAGGAATGGTGAATGAGGTGCATAAAAGAGTAGAGCATTACATACGGGGATTGGTACCCGAAATCCAGAGTATGGTAACTGCTTCCAACCCAACCACAATTCAGCAAGCCATCCAGTTAGCTCACAGGCTAACTGAGCAAGCCATGGAGCAAGGACGTCTACCCAAACGGGGCGCTGTGGCGAGCGTGCCCGAAAACAAAAGAAAGTGGGATAATGCCAACAACACCAAAGCATCATCATCTTCTAGCGGTCAACCTCAACCTCAACAGCAACAACAGCCAGTTCAGCAGCAACGGAGGTTCGACAATAACCACAACTTCAACCAAATGCCTGCAAATAATCAAGGACCCAGTGGTTATGGTGGTAGACATCCGAAGCGAACTCGGTGTAATTACCATCATGTGGGAAGGTGTGATAGCTTCAAGTGTCAACGTTATGGAAACTTGGACACGCTGCTAAGGATTGTCGTGGTGAGCTGGTAAGGAGGCCACAACAACCTCAAGAAACTCCCAAGGGTTGTTTTGAATGTGGGAAAGAAGGGCATTCCAGGCGAAACTGCCCACAACTAAGGAGAAACGGTAATGGCAACCACACCAACAGCAACAACAACACCACAACCACGGTAACAACAACAACAACGGTAATAACAACGGTGGAAATGGTACTGGTAATGGCGGCAATAAAGATGGAGCCAAGGGGAGAGCCTTCGTCATTGGCTCAGGTGAGGCTCTAAATGATCCCCACAACTATTACTGGTAGATTCTCGTTAATGGTTGTTTTGCTATGGTACTATTTGATACTGGAGCCGATAGGAGTTTTGTGTCTTTAAAGTTTTGTAGTCTTTTAAGTGATATACCCTCTGCTTTAGAATCTAGATACACTGTGGAATTAGCCGACGGTAAACAGATCCATGTAACGCATATCCTTAAAAACTGTAAGAGAACTTGCTGGTCATACTTTCGCTATAGATCTTATGCATGTTACGCTGGGGAGTTTTGATGTTGTGATAGGCATGGATTGGCTCTCTAGCAAGCAAGCGGAAGTCATATGTCATGAGAAGATCATACGAATCGCTGTTGATGACAAAATCCTTACCGTCAGAGGTGATAGGAGTGGTGTTGTGATAGGCATCATCTCATTCATGAAAGCTCAAAAGTTATTACGAAAGGGTCGTGTGGCTATTCTAGCACTTGTAATCGATAAGCAGGCGGAAGAAAGGAGAATGGAGGATATTCCCATAGTGCGCGATTTTCCAGAGGTGTTTCCAGAGGATCTTCTGGATTACCACCTCACCGCCAATGGAATTCCAGATTGAGTTGACTCCCGGCGCAGCTCCGATTGCTAGGGCACCTTATCGATTGGCACCAAATGAGCTACAAGAGTTGTCATCACAACTTCAAGAGCTTTTAGATAAGGGGTTTATTCGACCTAGCACATCACCTTGGGGAGCTCCTGTTCTTTTTGTTAAGAAGAAGGATGGCACATTCCGGATGTGCATCGATTATAGAGAGTTAAACAAAGTAACAATCAAGAACCGATACCCTTTACCTCGTATTGACGACTTGTTCGATCAACTTCAAGGATCAAGCTATTATTCGAAGATTGACTTGAGATCTGGTTATCATCAACTTAGAGTTCGAGAAGAAGACATTCCCAAGACTGCGTTTCGTACTCGTTATGGTCATTATGAGTTCTTGGTCATGCCTTTTGGGTTGACTAATGCACCTGCTGTGTTCATGGACCTCATGAACCGCATGTGCAAACCTTATCTTGATCAATTTGTCATTGTGTTCATCGATGATATACTGATATATTCTAGGACCAAGGAGGAGCATGAAGAGCACTTACGAATGATCTTGGAACTGTTGAAAAATGAGCAGTTGTATGCCAAATTCTCAAAGTGTGACTTTTGGATAAGAGAAGTGAAATTTCTAGGTCATATTGTTAATGAGAAAGGGATACATGTTGATCCTGCCAAAATTGAGGTGATAAAGAATTGGACTACACCCAAAACGCCGAGTGAATAACACAATTTCTGGGATTAGCAGGATATTACCGATGATTCATAGAAGGATTTTCTAAGATCGCACAACCTCTCACGGCCTTGACCCACAAAGGAATGACGTACAAATGGAGTGAGAGTCAAGAATTAGCTTTTCAATTGTTAAAACAAAAACTCTGTACTGCCCCGATATTAGCATTACCAGAGGGAACAGATGACTTTGTGGTGTATTACGATGCATCCATTCAAGGATTGGGTTGTGTCTTGATGCAACGAGATAAGGTGATAGCCTACGACTCGAGACAACTAAAGGTTTGTGAGAAGAACTATACCACTCATGACTTAGAATTGGGTGCAGTGGTTTTTGCCTTAAAGATCTAGACACATTACTTGTACGGTACCAAGTGCACTATCTACACCGATCAGAAGAGTCTTCAACATATCTTCGAGCAAAAAGAGTTGAATATGAGGCAACAACATTGGGTGGAACTACTAAATGACTATGATTGCGCAATTAAGTATCATCCGGGAAAGGCAAACATAGTTGCTGATGCCCTAAGCAGGAAGGAAATAGCTAAACCCCGACGGGTGCGAGCTTTACAGCTTACTATCAGTACCCAACTGCCCGAACAAGTTAAGGAGGCGCAGATAGAAGCTTTAAAAGTAGAAAATGTTGGTGTTGAGTCATTAAGGGGAATGAATAAACAGCTAGTGGTGAAAGAGGATGGAATTCGGTATTTCATGGATAGACTTTGGGTGCCTATTTATGGAAATCTGAGAGATTTAGTTATGAGCGAGGCACAAAAATCTAAGTATTCTATTGGTGGCCTAACATGAAAGCGGATGTAGCTACGTATGTGAGCAAGTGTTTGACCTGCTCGAAAGTAAAAGTGGAATATCAAAAACCATCCGGACTGTTACAACAATCTAGATACCAATGTGGAAATAGGAACAGATCTCCATGGATTTTGTTACTAAGTTACCCCGGACTAGTACTGGTTGTGACACGATATGGGTTATTGTGGATCGATTGACAAAGTCTGCTCATTTCCTTGCAATTAAGGAAACGGATAAGATGGAGAAATTAACTCGACTGTACCTTAAAGAGATCGTTTCAAGACACGGTGTACCGATCTCAATTATTTCCGACCGACGCTCGTTTCACGTCACATTTCTGGCAATCATTGCAGAAATCTTTGGGTACACGATTAGATATGAGTACTGCATATCACCACAGACGGATGGCCAGAGTGAGCGTACCAACAGACGTTAGAGGATATGCTACGTGCTTGTGTGATTGATTTCGGGAATAACTCGGAAATTCACCTGCCATTGGTGGAGTTTTCTTATAACTACAGTTATCATACTAGTATACAGGCATCACCTTTCAAGGCGTTGTATGGGAGAAAATGTCGATCATCAGTTTGCTGGGCAGAAATTGGTGATAGTCAGCTACAGGTCCAGAGTTAATTCATGAGACAACCGAGAAGATTGTACAGATACGGAACCGTATGGCTGCGGCGCGAGACAGACAAAAGAGTTATGCTGACAAGAGACGGAAACCTTTAGAGTTTCAGGTTGGTGACAAGGTTTTGTTGAAAGTCTCACCATGGAAAGGTGTAGTTCGGTTTGGTAAACGAGGGAAACTAAATCCGAGGTACGTTGGACCATTTGAAATAATGGAAAGAATAGGTCCAGTGGCCTATCGACTAGCCCTACCTGATTGCTAAGTGGAATCCATGATGTATTTCACGTGTCAAACCTGAAAAAGTGCATAACTATGAAACAATGGTTGTACCACTAGAAGAAATTCAAGTGGATGAACAATTACGTTTTATCGAAGAACCAGTCGAGGTGATGGACCGTGAGGTGAAAACACTTAAGCAGAGCAAGATACCTATTGTCAAAATCCATTGGAATTCGCGACGTGGACCGGAATTCACATGAGAACGAGAAGATCAAATGAAGCTTAAGTACCCTCAGCTATTCAAAAGGACGATGCTAGCAGACGAAGGTATTGATTTACATTTCGGGATGAAATTTCTTTCAACATGGGGATGATGTGACAACTCATCCAAAACTCACTCGATTTCGATTTCTGTGTGCCAATGCAGTGGACCAGTGATGGAACACTCTCACCATGTAACGCAATTTTCAGGACGAAAATTCTTTCAACATGGGGATAATGTGACATCCGGTAAATTTCCGTTATCAAACTCCGTTAGGTCCGTTAAGTTTTGCATACACGTGTCGTAAACACACACTAGTTGTCGTTTAACGTTGGTGACCTAATAATATTTAGAAACGTTAAATTATTGATAATTTAACTGATTATGTGATTATTGTATTATGTGTTATTTGTTCGTGTGTTTTATATGTTAATTGGGAATTAATCGCGTAACGTGGAAACGTGTGTATTAATTCGTATGCTTGTGTTTTATAAAGATAAAATATATAACTATTACCATGAGTTTATATGTTTATTATCGTAGTTAAAAACCATTTAAAAAGTGTTTAAAAGAGTGCCTTTTTATAAAATGCAAAACACAAGGATTAAAGGGTAATTATGCAATAATTAACTAAACAAAACAACTCTAAACCCTACCCCCCCCCCCTACCCAATCAGCCGCACCTCCCCTCTCTCCCCTCTCCCATTCGAATTCAGCCTAGAATCATCAAGAAAGCATTGGTTTGGATCGATTTCAAGGCATACAACTCGTGGGAATCATCAATTGCAAGTTAACTCGTGTTTAGAGGTTAGATTTTACATGTTTGGTGAGACTTTTCATAAGGGCCGAACCCTAGTTGCAAAATTGGTGTTCATGGAGTCGAATTTGATGTTGTTTGATGTTGTTAGTACGTTAGTTAGATTGTATACATGTTAGTTAACGTCGATTATGTATGAATTGTATGTTTTTAGTGGTTTAATCATGGACTTTGATTGGAAGCAAACCCTAATTCGAAAATTGGTAGGATAATGGATGAATGATGATTGTTTGATGAATGTTTGATGATTACTATGTTGTATGAATGCTAGGTTACATTGATTTTGCAAGAAAGTGATGAATTGATGTTGATGTTCATAGGTTACTAAGAATAGTAACTTTATTTTGCATGTAATGTTGAATTATTGATGAATTGATGTTATGGATGTGTTCATGGTGATGATTAGATGTTAGGTGTTGTTATGAGCATTGGGAATTCAAGAACACATGTTATAGTTCATACATTACTAAAGATAGTAACTTTTTAGGATATGAATTGTTGAGTTATGATGTTTGGATGTTGTTGACCATGTTTAGATGTGATATGAACTTGAATGGTATATTATTAATGAATTCATGAACGCATAGGATGTTTGATAGATTTTGGGATGTGCATTCCTAAAAGGAAACTTTATTTATGCAAAATGTGAAAGATGATAGTTTGATCATGTTAGAGATGTTAGGAGCATGTTAGTAAGTTCATGGATGAATTCTAATGTGGTTGGAACATGTTAATATAGTTGTATGAGATGTTTGGATAATCATGGGTGGTGTTAGGACCTTGATGATCATGTATGATTTTGGTGTTGGTTAGTAGTTAAGGCATCATGCTTGCACTGGAAATGATCGTTGATGTATGTTGAATGTATGCAAATGGTTAGTGAATGTGAATGTGATCATCATACACGTGTACGAATCTGAGGCCCCTACTTAGTAGGATTGGCAGGGTTTAGGGTGTGAAGTCGTGAGTGGCTTCACATGGCATGTGGTGCGTGATTTGATCTTTGTGTGACATGTTAATTATGTTATAACTAGTGGACATGTTAATGTTCTAGATTTGCATGACTTGTATGATACTTGGTTGTATGATGATCTAAGTGATATACCTGGATAATGTAGCATACATATGAACCTTTTGAATGTTAAACTTGTATGATATATGTGTATGATTGCATAAATGGTTTACAACACATAAAGTCACCAACGGGTCAAACGGATCAACTGATTCAAATGTATATTTTCTAAAACCTGAGTCTTTGGTTGTAGTGTACTTAGGGTTTCACATGTTCCCTATTGCACGTACTCATATACTTATATGATCTAGGTAACCTCTGAGGGTTGTCTGTCCACTCTGTCAGTCAAGTCAAACTCTAAGTATCTATACGCATATCAGGTGAGTTCATGCCTCACTCTTTATTTAATTCTCTTTGGGGGAGATAGCATACTAGTAAATCACAAACGCTTTATATATTCAAGTTGTGTATAATATTAATATAGTGTTGATGTCATGGAAAAGTCCTCACACTTTCGAATTGTTAATATTGAATAGCGGGGAATTTGGGTAGTACTACTGGGTCTGACGAGCCCCACCTGTGTGACTCGAGGTCAATCGGGTGCAATTTGTCCTATTGAACATTGTCACAACCTGTTAAGTCGTGACAGGAGGCAACAACGTAACATAGTCAGCTTCAATTGCAAAATCACTATGAATTAATATTTATTGTTAATGGACTAGCTATCTGTTACAATGCACTACTTGTATATCTCTATTATTAAACTGTTATGTTTGAATATCAACTCTTGAACTCACTAACCATTGTGTTGACATTTTAGTATGCTATTCTTAGGTCATTAGCTTGCTTGCCATAAGAGCACTACATGGTTCACTTGCATTCTAAGACTCGATCTTCAAGACATTTTTAGTATTTTAATGATTAATGTTTACTCTTTTGGGTTGGCACATGTTTTGTCATAGTATACATTTTTATTTCTTTGGGTTGTTTTTTTTTCAAAACGCTTCCGCACAGTTTAAAGTTTGTACTTTGGTTGATTTTATTTAAATTATGGCATATAGAGTCGTTCTGAGTAACTATTGACTGTGATCCTGGTTTGTTCACACGCCTCGCGGTAGAACTCCGCAAGTGGATTTTGAGGGTGTGACAATTGCAAACCGCCTTCATCTCAAGCACTGGAGTTCCAGCGCAACCCTCAACTTCAGGATCAGAAACATCAGGGTCGTCTAGCACCCAATATATAATACCTGAAGCAAATGCCGCAAAGCTGAAACCTGACAACCTCGGGAATGTAACTGTAGAGGTGGCCAGAGAACATATGGACCTTTTAGCTGTGGTGGTTCACTCCAACGATGGATTAATTGCTGGAAAGATAGGTAACTGCCACCTGGCAGATGAAGATTATGAGCAGGTGGATGAAATGGAGTTGGAACGTATGGACATAATATGGGCTCTGGCAAGTGCTGTCCGACGAGCTAAAAAGTTTGTCAAAAAGACCAGACAGAACCTGGTTGCAACAAAAGATACAACCTTTGGGTTTGATAAGTCAAAGGGTACATGCTTTAACTGCGGTGAGAAGGACACTTCAAGAGGGAGTGTATAAAACCAAAGAAGACAGGAAATGGAAATCCCTTCTCGTCATTTAACCATCAAGACAAGTCCCTGCTAGTAATGCTGAATTATCAAGTAAGGATCCAAAAGCCTTAATGCCAATGAAGATGTAGGATAGGACTGGAGCTTTCGGTTCGTCTCACCAGGAGAGTCAAATATAGCTAGTGTGGAAGATATTGATGACGATTCTGCAAGTGAAGGTGATGTAGCAGTGGAGATCACAATGTCAAATTCTGAAGATACTGCAAATGTGGTCAACTACCTTCCTGAAGAAGAAAAATCTGCAAATTCATCATCATCTGAATCATCCAAACCAGAGAAAAGCGAGCCAGTACTCATGGCTGATTCTTCTTCTACATCTCAGGTAAGTACTTCTGACCAACTGTTTAATAATCATGCTTGCTTAGAATGTAATAAATTTAGAGAAAGTATAGATTCAAAATTTGCTAGGTTATTAGATCATAATGATTGCCTAGTAAAGGACCTAGAACTATGCATAGAAGCTAATAGAGATTGAAACAAAACAAGCATAGTTACAAGGAAAAGATAGACCTATTAAATAAATAGCTTAGGAAACTGAGGTAGTTGCCTTTAACCAAGGAAATGACATTAGGTACTATCTGAACTCTCTTGAGGACACTAAGAAGCAAAAAGCAATTTTAGAAGTAGAAGTCAATTCATTAAAACAAAAACTGCATAGCTGGACAAGCTCATCACATATTGTCCAACACTTAGTAAGAGAGAGAAATAATGGGGAGGGACTGGGATACAAAGTGATTCACCACCACCTGAGACCTTGATGAACACCAAATGTAAACCAATTAGAAGATGATTTATTCACATGATCTGCAACAGCTGGAGGTTGATAAGGAACATATTGCAGTATATCCAGATCAAACAACTCCACAGGGTTTTGTGGAATTTTATCCTTAGGAGATTCATTAAACTTCACATGCAAGGTTTCTTCAACTATCTTTGTTCAGCAGTTGAAGACTCTGTAAGCCTTGCATGTGGATGAATATCCTACAAAATACCCTGCATCCACCTTAGGATCAAATTTATGGAGTTGATCCTTTGTGTTGAGAATGAAACAAGGACACCCAAATGCTTTGAAGAATGAAATTAGCGGAGCTAAATGATGTAGAACTTCATATGGAGTCTTCATCAACCTCTGATTTACTAAAACTCTATTCTACACATAGCAAGCTGTGTTGACAGCTTCAGCCCAAAAGGTCAATGGCAAACCAAAGTCAGCCAACATGGACCTTGCAGCTTCAATTAGGGTCCTGTTCTTTCTCTCCACTACTCCATTTTGTTCTGGAGTCCTTGGGATGCTAAACTGCCTCTTGATTCCCTTTAAGAGATAAAAATCATCAAGGTGTATGTTTTTGAATTCTGTTCCATTATCACTCCTTATACACTTGACTGATAGGGAATACTGCTTCTCAACATACAACACAAAGTTATAATCGTCTGAGCACCCTCATCCTTTGAATGCAAGAAGAAAGTCCATACAAATCTGGAGTAATCATCCACAATTACTAGACAGTATTTCTTCTTTGCCATGCTCATCACTCTCACAGGACCAAATAGATCCATGGCAGTAGTAACTGCAAGCAGGCAGTGGACTTAGGTTCTTCAATAGTAGGGAATGAGACTTTGTGTGTTTTCCTTTCAAACAAGCAGTGCAGGTTTCATCACAGTGGTACTCCTTTATTGGTAGACCTCTCACTAAACTATTGTGGATCAGCTAATTCATGTTTTTGAGATTTACATGACCCAGCCTTCGGTGCCATAGTTTAGATTCCTGAGGAGAGGCTTTGGAGAACAAACAAGGATGACCCTTCAAATCAATCTTCTTTGACAAATCCAGGGCATATACTCTTCCAATCCTGTTGGCCTTCAGGAGAGTATGTTCATCCAATACCTTGTCAATCAGCCTCAGAACTTGGGAAGACAGAATCCTGCAGTTCTGGCTTGTGAAAAGTGCAACATGCCCTTTATCACACATCTGACTGACACTCAGTAGATTATACTTGAGATTCTCCACATGGTTAACATTATCAAATCTGAGTTCTCCATTAGACATATATCCTTTCCCGATGATGTAACCCTTAGCATCATTTCCAAATGAAACAAATCCCTTCTTTCCTTGAGAGTAGTCATTAAGAAGAGAACTGCTCCCTGTCATATGCATATATCCTCCACTGTCTACATACCAGATGCTCCTTTGGCATGCTGAAGAACCCTGCATTCATCACAAGGAACTAGTTAGGTTTTGAGACCCAAACCTTTTTGGTTTTGGGTCTGTTTTCATCAATAGATTTAACCATAACTTGTTTCTCATGATTAACAGCTGATAAAGGTGGAGATGGTGCTAAAATGGATTCCTTGGATTTGGGCTTGGAATACCTTTTCAGTGGTTTGATCACAGGTGCATCTAGTTGGTTAACTCTCCCCAACAAATGCTAAACCATCATAACAAGTTGTGTCTGATTTGTAGCTAAAGCTTTCAGCTCTTGTGACACATCAGTGCTTGTTTTTGATGAGTTCCTGTGGCCCACCATTCCTTCTTGAAATTCATAGACTTAGTCTGATTTTTATCATGAAGAACACTATCAGCTGTTTTATGATAAACCCTATCCTTCTTTTTGGATTTGGGTGAAGCCTTGGGTTTATCACATTGGGATGACTGTGGTACAAACTTGGTCTCAAACTCATTTTTCATTTTATCCATCTGAATTTTAATGAGCTTAACTCTGTTGAGTTTGGAACCCTTTTTGTACCAACATTCATCAGAAAGATGATTGAATTTACCACATATTTCACATGGCTTATTCTTCATCTTGGATTGATCAACTGCTGAAGTGGAAACTACTGAAGGTGTGATCTTCAGTACATTCCTCCTTTCAGTATTTGTGTTAAGTACTGAAGGATCTGTAACAACTGAAGACTTGTTCTTCAGCTGTTCTCTATCCGTCCTGAAAGACCGTATGATAGATTCCTCAGCAGTTGTTAACCCTTTTATTTCAGTTGATTTGAAATGCTTTTCAGATGTTGTGACTTGCCCTTCAGTACTTGAGGTATTTTGAGGGACAACATCTGAAGTACTCAGCTTCATGTGCTTATCACTAGTTAACCCATCAGGCAATTGATTTGCTGAGGTATCAACACTGATTTCATCTTCTGATTTTGGGTGATCACATAAGTATGATACACATGATGATATGGTTTGGAAATTACTTTCACCTTCAGGTTTTACTATTGATTTTGGAGTAAAATCTGTAGGTGGTGCAATGTGATTGTAACCTATTCCAAACTTCACATTTGAAGTTGTTTGCTTGCTGAGAAGCATTTCAAATCCCTTGCAAGATGATACCCAGTGGTCACACTCAACTTGGGTAGCTGTAAGTGTTTCTTTGAGATCTCTGTGGTTCTCAAGAATGACCTCTAGCTTAGCCTTTTCATCATTTAATTGGCATTTAAGCTTATAAATCTCATCATCTTTTTCTTTAAGGACAGACTCATACTCAGCTTTTCTTCTGGAAAGGGTTTGCTCAAGCTCAAGATTTTGATTTATTAAAGATACATTTGCCTGTCTAATATAGATAAATGCAGCTATGCAAGATTCAGAACATAGCTTGGCCTTAGCCTCAGAGGATACTTGGGTTACCTGTGATGAAAATGCATTGGAGCATGAACCCTCGGCCATGAGAGAAAGATTCCCAAAAGGATGTTCACCACCATGTTGACCATCACAAGCAAATAATTGCTCATTACCAGAAAGATCATCTGGTAAACTGCTCTAGTCAACAGCACTAGGGGTGAAGAAGCTGTGATGAGGTTGTGATTGAGATGGTTGAGGCTCAGGTAAGGCTTGAGGTTGTTGTGCAATAGGAACTTGAACTTGATTTGGCTGTGGCATGTAATAGGAGGGATATGGATATGGCATTGGACCTTGAGGGACAAAATATGCAGGAGATATAGGTTGTGAGTGATGACCAGAACTAGCAGGATGTTGCCCTCTGTTTTGTGAACAATTGCTTGGAAAAGTCACAAAGGGTACAGAGGAGTTAGATCCAGTTGATCTACACTCTCTTGCAAAGTGCCCAAGCCTGTGGCATTTGTGACACCTCAACTTACTCTTGTCAAAACCAACTTTGGTTTTGCCAGAGAGTCCTGGAAATTTCCTGCTAGTTCTCTTGTAGAACTTTTGAGATCTGATATTAATCAAGGCCATTTGGCTTAGAATATCCATCTCTTCTAGGTCATCATCAGCAATACCTTTCAAATCATCCATAATGAAGCACAAATTGTCACTATTACAGCCTGATTGACTATCAACACTAACAAATGCATGATCAGAACTGTTTGAAGAGAAATCTATATGTTCATCATAATTGCTTTCAGATGCAGCATATTCTGACTCATGACCAACCAAGGCAGTGTTCCCTGGTACAAAGTCATCAGTGAGCTTTCCTGATGATGCCAGTTTCCTTTTCTGCTCTATCTCGCTTTCAAATGTAAGCAGTTTCCCACGGAGTTGGGTAAAAGATAGGCTATCCAGATTTGCACTGGAGCGTAAGACAATGGTATATGTGTCCCATCTCTCAGGCAGTGATCTGAGGAATCTGTTGTTCATCTGGCTATTAGTGTATTCATGTTTGACCATTTTCAGCTCAGAGATCAAACAAGAAAAACGCTCAAACTGTTGAGTCAGTGTCTCACCCTTCCTATGAGAGAATGTCTCATATTCTTGGGCAAGGATTTCTCTGTTGTTTGCTAAGACCTCATCTGTTCCACCAAATTGTTCTTTCAATGCATTCCAGAGGTCATGAGCAGTTTCATGATGCATAAGCCCATAATAGATTTCATTCGGCAGTGCCATGGCCAAAATTCCATGTGCTTTAGCATCAATCTCAAATAGTTTTCGATCCTCATCTGAGTATTGTTCCTTCTTCTTCGGAAACATTTGGTTGGTTTCCGGATTGTTCACCATAGGCTTGTGTGGACCATGTACCACAGATGTCCAACAACCTGAACTGTTAACAAGCAGGTGATGGAGCATTCTTCGTTGCCATGTGTTATACTCAGTCCTAACCAGCATCGGAGGCTTGGTTGAGGAACCAGTATTATGAGGGTCATTAGAAGGAGTAGTCATTCTCAGATTCAATCAAATTCAATTAAGTTTTAACTGATTTAGCGCAAAACACAACAAACTCAATATGGACCAAGAGAAATCTCAAAGCAAATAACCAAAAGCAGCAGAAATTCAATCTCTATAACCAATTCTTACAAATATACTAATTCGATCAAACTTAGATATCGAAATAGCAGTTTCAATGATCAATTGTTAGATCGATCAATGATTAACCTACTCTGATACCATTTGTTAGGATCAGTGATCTAAGTTTGATCAATTAGAGTAGATTGCAGCGGAAATTCGAACAATGAATTAGACAATTTAGCAAGAACTCAATTGATATTCAATAGAAAAGCACACGGTTATAGAGAGAGAGAGAATTCTGCAAAAGGAATGTTTCATTCAAATACTTTCGTGGTGGTTGAATGTCACACGTTACAACTAGGTCAACATTCCTTATATAAGGAATGTGACGTCTGCTGATGTCACTTGATAGTGACATCTAACAGATTTATACAAACAACTGAAACTATGCAAACTACAGAAATGTTTTCAACAACTGATCATATCTCAGAGAATGCTAAGTATAAAAACATAAAACTACTGAACTGAAATTATAAACTACTGAAAAACTAAATTACAAGTACTGAAAAGGAAAACCATCACAACTACTGAAGTTAATAACTTCAGCTGTTGTGACAACTACTGAAGTTAATAACTTCAGCTGTTGTGACAACTACTGATGACTCTGGTCTTCAGTCTTTGTCTTCAGTCTTTGTTCTTCAGACTTTTACTTCAGACGTTGTCTTCAGCTGATAGCTTCAGACTTTGTCTTCAGTACTTCACTTTTAGACTTTGTCTTCAGTACTTTACTTTCAGACTTTCTCATACATCAAACGTAATAAGGTCAACTGTGTGACATCTGCATCTCCACCAAAAATAGAAACCATCAAGTTAAAAGTAGATCCTGCTATAATTGTGGAGAGTATGGTCACATAGCATCTTACTGTCCTTATTATCAGACACCGAGGAAGAAAGTTGAACTTTCTACATCTACATCAGTGATGCCTTCTAAAAGAGATTGTGAACCCAAAATTCAATCCATCAGCCAGTCGTCTGTTTATCACAAACAGGCCTTACACAAATCTAGCCTATGGAAAGAAAAAACCTCCTCAGTGCCTGAAAATAAGAACAAACAGAATTATGATCAATCCTTAACCTCAAAGGGTCAGTGGGTTGAGTTTATGATATCTGATGCCTCAGGGAAACCCAAGCCGGTTAAGGCTTGGGTTCCTGACATGAACTAATGTTTTCATTGACTGTGCAGGGTGTTCGCTACAGTTCTGAAACTAACACGTGGATAGTTGATAGCGGAGCATCCAGGCACATGACAGGGAATAGAGCTCTCTTATCAAATGTCAGACAAATTAAAGGAGGGCATGTTTCATTTGCTGGAAACAAAGGCGGGTACATCACAGCCCAAGGAGAAGTGGGAAATGAGAAAGTTAAGTTTGATAAGGTAAACTATGTCCAACAATAACAAAATAACTTACTTTCTGTTTCTTAAATCTGTGATAAAGGATTCAAGGTAGTATTGGACAATAAGAAGTGTTACGTTCTAAAGAAGGACTACGTGATTCCGGAGGATCAGATCCTTATGTCAGCTTCTAGATATAATGATCTTTATGTTTTGGATCTCTCAAAGGCATCCACAACAGATAGTGAGGTCCAATGTTTCTTGTCCAAAGCTACTGAGAAGGAATCCATCTCCTAGCATAGGAGAATGGGACACATAAATCCGAGGAAAATGAATCACTTGATCCAGAATGATCTTGTGAGAGGAGTAAATCTCAAAAACTTTCAACTCCCAGATTTTTGTGTTGCGTGCAAAAGGGCAAACAGACTAAGAAATCTCATAAGGAAAAGAAAGTTCATTCTATAGAACTTCCACTTGAGCTTCTTCACATGGATCTGTTTGGTCCAATGAGTACGAGAAGCATCGCAGGCGAGTTGTACTGCTATGTAGTTACCGATGACTACTCAACGTTCTCTTGGGTAATGTTTCTGAAATCAAAATCAGAAACATTTGAATCCTTATTTGGTAACTACTCTGGAATCCTTATACAAGCTGAAGGTAAGACAGGTGCGCTCAGACAACGGAACCAAGTTCAAGAATCAGAGGATGGAGAACTATTGCAAGGAAAAGGGAATTGTGCATCAATTCACCTCGGCTTATACTCCTCAGATGAACGGTGTTGCTGAACGGAAGAACCGCGGCTTGATAGAGACGGCACGGACAATGCTTGCAGACTCGAAACTACCTATACAATTTTGGAAGGAAGCAGTGGCAAATGCATGTTATACTCTTAATTGAATTCTGATAGTAAAACGCCATGGAAAAATGTGCTACGAGTTATTACAGCGACGTAAACCTAACTTGGAATATCTCGAGCCGTTTGGCGCTCCGTGCACCCTACTAAAAAAGACTCAGGAGGGAAAATTCAGTGAGAAGGTTGATGAAGGGATCTTCTTAGGATATACCATACCGAACAAGAGAGTTTACAATAACTCAACAGGTCAAGTAGAGGTGTGGTGTAATGTTGATGTTCAAAGATATATCACACCACCTGCTGGAAAAGGGCCTGCTTACTTCTTCGACTATGATACATTCTTCAAGTCCTTCAACATATCTCTTTCTTCTTCAGAAGATGAGCGGGCAAACAAGATGATGTACGATGTCTTGACACACCATCTCAAGATTCAACATGTCATGATCCTACCAACTCAGGGGGAGCAGTTGATGTGAGTGATTCTTCTTCTGATGAAGAAAATGAAGGAAATGATCAAATCATCCAGGATGTATAGGTTCCGACTACCACAAGTTCACACGCACCGGCTGGTGATGCCCTGAACCTTCAGAACCTTAGACTCCTATTGCCTCAGATCCAGAACCAAATGTTCATAATCTTGACTCTGAGGTGGTTGTTCTGACAACTCCTGGCTCACGTCTAAACACCTATCATCCATTGGATAATATTATAGGAGATGTGAGATCAGGGGTACAGACTAGAAATCAGCTGTATTCAGCTGATTATGCCTTTGTGATGGAAAAAGGATATCTTCACGACGGTGCCTACCACTGCTTTGTGTCTCAGTTTGAGCCAAAGTATGTTAGTGAAGCACTAAATGATGAGGCTTGGGTTAGTGCCATGCAGGAAGAACTTCTTTAGTTTAAGAAGTTAGGTGTATGGACACTAGTGGATAAACCTAAAGGTGCTAAAGTCATTGGTACCAAATGGGTTTTGAAATGTAAGAAAGATGATCAGGGTGGATCATTAGAAACAAGGCTCGGCTTGTTGTTTAGGGTTTTAGACAAGTTGAAGGTATCGACTACAATGAAGTATTTGTGCATGTGGCAAGGATGGAAGCCATCCGCATCTTCCTTGCCTATGCATCTTATATGAAAATCAAAGTTTATCAACTTGATGTGAAGAGTGCATTCCTTCATGGGGAAATCAGAGAAACAGTGTATGTCAGTCAACCCGAGGGATTTGAAGATCCATATCATCGGGATAGAGTTTACAAACTCGACAAGGCTCTATACGGGCTTCATCAAGCTCCACGGGCTTGGTATGAGAAACTCTTACTCATCTTATGAAACACGGATTTCGCAGGGGAGTCATTGACTGCACACTGTTTATCAAAGAAAAAGATGGAGACTTACTGCTAGTACAGATCTATGTAGATGACATAATCTTCGGTTCAAAGAATGAAGAATTATGCGAAGAATTTGAAGCAATAATGAAGGCTGAGTTTGAGATGAGTGCCATAGGGGAGATGAAGTTCTTTCTCGGGTTACAAGTAGCTCAGACACCAAATGGAATCTTCTTACATCAGACCAAGTATGTAGGAGATATTCTCAGTTGGTTTGACATGGAAAATGCTTCCATAGTTGGCACTCCATTGGCTACAAACCATGATGTAGCACCCGACGAGAACGATGATCTGGTAGATACTACTATGTACTGAGGGATGATTGGATCTCTCATGTATCTCACGGCCTCAAGACATGATATCATGTATGCTACATGTTTATGCTCGCGATATCAGGCAAAGCCTAAGGTGAACCATTTAATTGGAGTCAAGAGGATATTTCGTTATCTGAAGGGCACACCCACACTTGGATTGTGGTACCCTCATGATGATGACTTTGAACTTACAGCGTATAGTGACTCGGATTACGGCGGCTGCAAGATGAACTACAAGTCTACATCAGCAGGGTGTCAGTTCTTTGGGAGAAGATTGGTAACCTGCCAATGTAAGAAGCAGACCTCGGTTGCCTTGTCAACCTGTGAAGCAAAATACGTTGCTGCTGCAAGCTGCTGTTCCCAAATCATATGGATTCAACAGCAAATGCGGGATTACGGTTTGCAATTCACTTCTACTCCTATATTTGTTGATAACTCTACTGCGATTGCATTCACTAAGAACCCGGTCCAACATCCCAAGACTAAACACATCGGGATCAAATATCACTTCATACGTGACTGTTTTGAATAGAACTTAATCGATGTGATAAAAATAAACACTGATTTTCAACGCGCAGACCTCTATACAAAGGCTTTTGATAAACCACATTTTCTATATTTGTTAGAGGTCAATGGTGTTAAAAAGAAGAATGAGGTCATTCCTGAAGATGACCATGTATAGTCCGATGCGTCGCGTCTAGTGTCTTTTAAAATTTCTTAAATTATAGTATTTTTTAAGTTTAATTCTCTTGTTTTGTTTACTGTTAGTTTGTTAATTACACTTAGTGTCGGTTCTTGCTCATGAAAATTCTAAAACGCAAATCCTTAGAGGTTTTAGTATTTTAGGGGGAGAATAGGTATAAAAAAAACGTGGGAAAAGGATAGGCAAGTGGAATGAAATAAATAAGATTGTACGTGTGATACCGATTTAACGGGTGGAAGATGATAGTACACAGGTACAAACCATTTGGGACTTTAAAAATCCAAAGTTGAAAAAGATGCAAAGTTCAAGTATAAGTCTGAGCAGTCTGAGCAATATAAAAGGAAATATGATAGTTAAGCTAGCTACTACTAAGGTAACACAAAGAAAGTAGACCTAGAGGTTGCTAGACCACAGCTGATATGTTGGTAGATCGAACACAATAGATGACTAGACCGGTTGGTCATCTCAAGATTAAACTAAAATGTTTGACAAGTTGTGGGAAACACCTTATCCCTGGTTAACACAATCAGCAGGATTCCAATAAGGGATGACGAGCAAAATAAACATCACAAAAGTGTGCATAAGACCAAAGCATGAGCAAAAGCACATGAAAAATGCAAATACAATCAAACTGATAACCTATGTTGTTGGTGAGATCTGTCAAAAAGAAGAAAAATTGCTCAAACAAGAAGATAGGTTATGTGCCTCTCTGCTGTGCGGTGGCACTGACCTGAGGATAAGCATAACCTATATATTCTAGAACTCATTGTTGTTTGCCGCCTCTCTGTTGTGCGATGGCACTGACCTGAGGATTGGCTTCTCTTTGAAAGTTCTAAGAATAGTCTCTTCTTGAATTTCTACCCTTAGACCGCTAAAAAATCTCCTAAGGAATGTTGATTACCATATAAGTGTGGGATCCATAAATGCTTGTTGAAATAAACAAACCTTAAAACGATCACCAAACTGTGTTGAAAGTCTGTGTTTGGATTTAAGAGAACAAGTATACTGACAATCACTGTGGCTACAATTCTTGAAAGTTCAAATCAGTGTGGGGACCTAATAGTACTAGTATGATTTCCTAAATTTGCTAAATGGTTCCACATGAACAACAAGGAAAGAGCATCAAAGCTATTTTTTTAATAACTTGTCCTGAATGATTTGAATATCCTGTATGATTCCAACTTAAATTGATCCATGTATAGCTTAAATGTTTGTGGTTGCTCTCTCAGAATAATTATTCCTAGAACTACATCTTGGGAATTAACTCTCATAAAAACACAAAAACATGTCTTAATTTTTAAATTTTCAGTATTACTTCTTTTATTTTTGTACAAAGTTTGTCATATTCCGTATGAGTAGTATCAGACTATGTCATGGAAGTTGATAAGGGACCTTATCATCGAAAAGGTCACGTCTGAGGTGACCACACGTGCTTTCAAGTAAATGGGTCACGTCTGAGGTGACAAAAAGTTTTAAGATGATCACGTTTGAGGTGATCTAAAGGTTTAAGTCTAAAATGATCATGTCTGAGATGATCAAATGTTCATAATGTTAATTTAACAGGTTAAAAGAGTTTAAAAGTCAAATGGTCATAAAGTAAGGAAAATGTCAAGGGTATGACCCATTCGCACGACTGGACCTTGAGTATGGACCAATCATGCAAATGGACCATACTCATGCATTAAACAGCTGAATGGACATGAGTACGGACCATTCAACCGAATGACTTATACAAATGAGCCATACGGCCGATTAAGAGTGGGCGAATGAACAAGTCGCGTGACTGACCTCCAGTCAGACGACTAAAGGCAAGAAACCGATCCAATCGCACGACTGAAGTCCATTCGCCCGAATGAAATGAGCGAATGAGTCCAGTCGTACGATTGAATCCAACTTTAGTATAAATAGAGGGGGAGTCGGTCGTAGAGACTCATCACTCCCAAATTAACCCTAATTCGCACGACTGTCATCACTCTGCCAAATTTTCATTAGATCCTTCTATACCCCTAATTCTTGTGCACTATCGATTTCCACTGACTATACAGGTACAATGTGGTTCAATCCAACCATCTATCATTCAATTTGACTGCAAAATCAACAAGTTTGGTCCAAACCAAGAACCAAGACTTGTTTGACAAAATAACCAAATTAATTCAAGCAATCAACTGAAATTAATGTTGTTATGTGCTAAGTATAATGATTGCAAGTCCAATGAACCAAAACACGACATCTAATAATAAGAATTGGTCAAAATTTGAATTTGAATTGTACAGCAGTCTGTCATGCGAATAGACAGGTGGATGAACTTCAGTCGCACGACTGAGTAGTGCGAATGGCTAAACCGCACGACTGAACCATGTGTATGAGTTCAGTCGCATGACTGATATGCACGAATGAGTGTACATACGTATAAGCTCAGTCGCATGACAAGTCGTACGTATGAGGTAAGTCGCACGACTGGAATTCAGTCACACTACTCATTCGCACGACTAGATCTCAGTCGCATAGTCTCATTCGCACGACAGATCAAAAGAAATATTTACAAGTCCAAGTGATTCAAGATATTCTTATTCAACGGATGCTAACGTGTTCTTTTGTAACAGATACGAGTCGGTGGACAATGAGCACCAAGCACAATATATGTGCTTATCTGGATCAGTCATCCAGACATGCACCTGACTTTGCTGGAATCATCTCATTTCTTAGACGCTCAAGGATCTCTCACGCAATCTCAACTCCATGCACACCGTACAAGTCTATTCAGCAAGCCTTCTGGGAAGGTACTGTAGTCGATAGAACATCAGAGCCTCATCGAATCCGTAGTTCGATATTTGGAGAGGCTATTGAGATCTCTGAGGAAGATCTCAGGATAGTGCTGCAGCTTGGGGACGACGCTGAATGTCCAACACGATTACACCCCCTGACTGTTAGAGGTTGTTTCCTGCGGGCCAAGTATGCTGGGGACATCAATGCAGGGGTGCTCAACAAGAGAAACCTGTGTCCCCAGTTCAAGTACCTTGCGCACGTACTGCTCAAGTGCTTAGCGTCTCGAAAAGGAGGTTTTGATGAGCTGTCTGATCAAATCCAGAACGCATATGCTGCTCTGGTGCTGAACCATCCGTTCAGCTTCTCCAAAATGATCTTCACCTACTTGGTGGAGAACATTAAGGGAAAGGGAAGGAGAGCTTTTGCATGTACCCTCGCTTTATGCAGATGATCATAGACCAGAAGCTCCCTGCCTTGCCGAAGAGAAGGAAGATGCGGTGGTACTCGAGGTAATGGACGATACCACTTGGGGAAGGATGAAGGTTTACAGGGGAAAGCAGCTAAAGCCCCCTGTGAGGAGATTATTTGGGCATCTGGCCTGGGAAGACTACGTGGCGCCGGCTAGGCGTAAATGGCGTCACGTTGATAGTGACTCTAAAGAAGAGCAGATACAGCTCCCTGATGCTGACTCCGATGATGATAGCGGAGATGTTGGAGATGAAGGAACCACTCAACAAGGGGCCCCACTACTGCTATTCCATCTCCAGCATCTGCCCCCACTGGAGATGGAGCACTGGAGACGGAGCGGAGACTGTTGGGTTCCACCAGGATTTCATGCCTGGTGAAGAAGAAGATGAGTCAGATGAGGAGCCACTCAGTCGGACTGTGGGAAGTAAAGTTGTTCCCACAGAACAAGGGCTCTGGGTGGCTGGTGAACGCCTAGGTGGATCGGGAGAGAATGTTGCTGACCCCACTTATGCTCCCGATCCGCCAAGCCATGAACTAGGGGGAGCATCCTCCTCGACAGGATCGAGGAAGAAGAGGATGGCTAAGCCCCATGGTTTGAAAAGGAAGGAACGCAGAATCACCTTCATCACCACCACAGCCACCACCACAGCCAACATTCCACCTATCACCACTACCACCCTTCCATCCACCACCACACCATTCACACCTACATCACCACCACCGTCATCTATACCGCCACCAATCTTCACCACTGCCACCACCACCACTAGCCATCCTATAGCACCATCCTCTTTCTCTCCAAATCCATCAGGATCACCTCTACCTCCCAGTGGGGTAGAGGAACAGCTCTCGACACTTAACCGTATGGTGCTGAGACTGTTAGCGGCAGATGAAGAGAAGACTGCTCAGCTGCGACAGCTTGTAGATCTTACTGCTGCCCAAGCTCAGCAGATATCTCAGCAGGCACAACAGATGGAGAATCAACATGCAGAGTTGTCCCAACTCCGAGAGCAAAATGTTCTATCAGCAAAGAAGATTGAGGAGTTGGAGACTACTAACAAGACCATCATGCTACGCCTAAAAGGATCCAAGGAAGAGCCACTTAAGATCAAGGAAGGGGATGGGGATGATAGTGATGATGATAGTGATGATGAAGATAATGATGGTGATGATGATACCGATGCTACTAGTGATGTTGGAGATGACGTTGGAGATGATGTTAGAGATGATGATGATGATGACTCACCTGCTGCGGGTGCCATATCTGCCAGTGAAAGGAGGACCAAAAGAGCATAAGATCAAGGTGCCTCCACATCAGCCCCGCCAGCAGAAGAGCCGATGCTCCAGGACAAGAGTAATGCTTAGATGTCTTATTGTTATTTAAAATCACTTGTATTTGGATCATGAGTAAAATTAATGAAATGAATGTTTATATGTAATGTAAATGATTATGCCTTGATTATTAGCTAATGATTGTTGTGTTGAATGTTTAAATCAAGCAGATCTTGATTCCCAAAGAGATGAATATGACATTGCTCCCCTCCAACAGGTCAAGACTCAACTGACATTGATTCTTGATCTGCAGGGTATTATCAGGAGATCGGTAATGTATACTCCTGAAGAAGGAGAAATCATTCACAATCTCACTGACAAGCAGATAGCCTAAATGTTCCAACTAAACGCTGATGAGATTGTGAAAGATGCACCAACTATGCAAACAGAAAGTGATGATAAGCTTCAGGATGTAGATGAGATTGAGATAGAAGATGTCTCGGCTCAACACTATCCTGAGTACACTGACAAGGAGGGAACTGCTATTCCCAATCTGGGAGACACTCTTGTCAGTGACACTTTTGCAACTCTGGACAGGATAGAGAAAGAGTCAGAAAAGGACAAAAAGAAGGCCCAAGCCTCAGACGCCAAAGTAAACATAAAAAGGGTTGAATGGGCTGCATGTTTTGAAGAGATAAGAGCCCAACGTAGCGCTACAACGTCTACTGTCTACACCAAACTGTATCAGGTCAAGAAACATCAAAAGGTGGCAGGCAGTTTCATAGTGTGGGCACATTTTGCAGACCTCAACGTTTACGCAGTTAAACGTGAGAAGGGAATAGAGTACTTCAGATTTCCACATGATCTGTAGACTCTTCCAGGTTTTGAGCTCAACTAGTTAGCTAAATTAAACTTGCTATATGCTGACCCTCGTAAGATGCCAGGCTGGTTTGAAGCTGCTCTAAAGAGGGAGTACCACACCAGATGGGTCAACTTCAAACCTCAACAACCAATGAGGTACATCAGAAGATCTGAGGTTGATGCCATAACTGGTAAACCTAGAGTAGTATTGAAGTGGAGTCCACCATGTACAATGTCTAAGATCCCACTATGTGAGATGCCACAGGACTTCACTCCACACTTCAAATGGTGGTACTACGATTGGAGAACGGGAGAGGCCGTGATAGTCTTGAACAGGAATGGCACAATGGAAACCATAAGGGTGTTTGACCCGATGTGGCTCACCAACTTATCTGCACAAGATGTTTATACTTTATACAAGTGGCCACTGTTCTACGACCCTCAGGATATTGTACAAGCTTTACAGTTCCAAAAGGTGATAAGACTCTATTTTGTTTTTGAGATAAACACAGGAGTTACCAAAGAAGCTAAGTACAAAAAGTTTGAGGAAATCATGAAAGATGTTAGACAATAGATAGATCTAGGTCCAAGGGGGAGTTTGTTGATACATATATGTACCTAGATCCTGATCTGAATGTAATATGTCTTACCCTTATGTAACTATTGGGTACTTAATGAAATACAAATGTTTGGTTGTGTTTATAATGTTTAATATTTCATTAATGAGTTGTTTAATGCATATTGACTTAATTATATAGGTTTGTGATTATTTGAAGTGTTATACATAATGTTAGAATATTGAATACACTCAAACTTGGTGGAGTGAAGTTCTCATGCGTCCGACTAAACCATGCGCCCCAACAGTGGTCATGCGTCCGAATGGCCATACGACTAAGTGTCCATGTGCCTAAATAGTCCATACGCCTGAACAACTTCATGCGTCTGACTCAGTCGCACGACTGAACACTCAGTAGTGCGAATGGATCAACCGCATGGCTCAATCGCACAAATGAACTATGCTAATGGTTCAGTCGCCCGAATGAGCAATCCTAACCTATAAATACCACCTAATTCGTGGAAAAACGTAAGCATTCAATCCACTTCGACTCCAGACGTACCCTAGCCGTCCAGAAGCCTCCAAGTTCGTACTCCAAGTTCATAGAACGCTATAGATCGATTCTCAATCGATTCTTGACGTTAGTTTCAATACATTATTATTTCTACGTGCGTTCTCACTGATTGGATCACCAATCAAATAGGATTCCGCACTATTTGGTTTGGTTTAACACGTTAATTAGTTTGTGTTTGGTCAAATACCAGATCGTAACAACTTGTAATCAAGTCGAGGTTTGGTTGCAACGATATGTGTTCTACAACCTTGCTAACTTATAACCTATGACATGAATTGCTACTTGTAACCTTGTTTTATTATGTATGAAAACCTTGGAAACTCACCAACTTTTTAGTTGACCTTTTATTTTTATCATGTTTCAGGAAATGCCCAAGTTTGAAGTTATCGTTTGAAGCTTGCAATAAACTAGGATTTGGACCTAGTTAAATAAATAAAACATTTATGTTACGTTTTATTTTATTTTGAACTATTTCATGTTCTGAGACTTATGATTGTATTTCATTTTAAAACTTATAAAAATAATATTGCATTTAAATATAGCATTATGTGGTTGTGAACAATCTTAACCCTCGCATCTCGACGATTCCGCTGTCAAGGTTGGGTTGTGACACATAGTTTCTAAGTGTGAAAAAGTGATGATTTGACTTACAAAGGGAGGTCAAACTCTATGTGACTTTAATGTGAAGCCCACAACAGTTACTAACTAATCAACATGAAAACATGATAAACAACATGCCTAGTTGATACACTAACTCTTCTATGGATTTAAGTGGACAATATACTTGCAATCAAAACTAAGTTCAGGTATCAATTCAACAAAATAACTCATTAAGAAGAGTCTTAATATTATAGTATGATCCAATTATATGTGTATATATATGCTTGTGCATTATCACACGGCCACATGTTCTTCATGATAACATTCTTAGAAATTTATGATAAATGCATTATGTCAACATTAACAAAACATTTAAGGGGAGTAGAATCATGAAGATAAGTTAATCCATCAACAGATTTGTCTATCCCATTATCAATTTGAAGGATTTGGAACCTGAGCACCATCTCAGCTCTTGGATAGATAAAGTTTTTAAAATTTAGTTCTTGGATACATGAAGCTTTTAAAATTTAAACTTTCTTGTGCACAATTATCATGAATACAAAGTCAACAAGGTCCAAAAGCAATAAATGGTTCTAAGCAGTGGACTTGGACCATACAATAAAATAAGTTCCCCATAGTGTTTTTTAAGTATCAGCAGAAGCCACGGTACCTTTTAAGCATCAGCAGAAGCTACACTGTGGAAACTTTATTAAATTTGTCCATTCGTAGATTGGTAAACTATGGATGAGCCACTACAAAAAGTATAATCTAATTTCGTAGATTGGTAACCTATGAATATTTTAAAGTTATACTTAATCAGCAGAAGTTTTTAAGTCATCCGTAGATGATATACGGAATCCGTAGACAATGTGCGGAAGAACTAAGAACTACGGATAAGTTAAATTGTTGAGGGTCCTACATTATTAAATAAAAGAAATTAATGTGTCTGAGAGAGTATAAATGATGTTCTTTGACTTCAATATTCATTATTCACTTTTTCAGAACACTTTTTCAGACCTAGAAAATCGCACTCAACAAACTTTTCCCCCTTTCTCTAACATTCAAAATTACCAAATCAAAACATCAAACAAACACATAACTCTATTCTCAGATCACTGTGTTCAAGGTAAAACATGTCATAATGTTCAATAATAAACCGTTTGATTCTTGGTTATTCTCACAACTGTTCGTATTCTTATATCAACAATGTGATTCTAACTAAATCTTATTTATTCTTATGAATAGATGGATAATCGATTTGCGAGAGAGCACAATGTATGTGCTTTCTTAAACCCTGACAACCTTATTTCAGAAGGATGCCAAAACATTATTCGATATTTAAGAAGATCCAGGTTGTTCTATGACTTATTAGCAGAGCCAGTGATTCATCAATCTCATATTACTGATTTTTGGAACTCCACCCGAATGGAAGACGATGGACAAGTCACTATGGAAAATGTGAAGAATCAAAGACGAAGATTGGATGAATTGACAATAAGAAGGGTTCTTGAGTTGGGAGATGTAGAAGCTAATTACCCTGATGTGTTTGATAATGAATACATAGAGAAAGTCTTTCTACTGATGGGGTATGATGGTGACTTTGAGAAGGGAGAGATAAAGAAAGGAAGACTCTGCAAGCCATACAAATTTCTCTGCCACACTTATCTTAAGTGCATCTTAAACAGAAAATCTAGACTTGACAAATTTTCAATGCATATCTCTTCAGGCATTAATAGCGTCTTTGAGGGAAGAACATACAATTACTCGAAGTACATCTTCAACTGCTTATGTGATCACATCAAAGTGCAGAAGGCTGATAAGATGTACATGTTTCCAAGGTTTCTGCAACTGATTATCAATGCTTATTTGCATGGGACTACTATAGGATAGCGATGTGTTTGTTCAACCTCACCTAGGTAGATCTGTTCTGAATAAAATAATTGGGATGTATGAAGGAGGAGACATGCCCATGTTTGCTCATGTGGTAGATTCTAATGCAAACATTCCCCAAGAGCTTGTGTGGGAAGATCAACAGGAAGGTTCAGCAACCAACTCTGTACAAGCCACTCACTCCCAGATCTATCACCCATTCACCAACAACATCAATTTTCACAACACCCTTCACCTACAAGTCAAAACATTCAGCCCATTTCACCCATTCCCTCTGTTCACTCTCAACAATCTCCATCATCCAGTCAAGACACTTGGCCAATCTCTCTTCTTTCTCTTCAATCACCAGCTAGCCAATAAACAGAACCTATCTCTCCAATTACTGAAAAGCAATCCACTAAGAGCCTTCATGTAGGGGAAACAGTCTTAGTCTCTCAAGCCAGTACTATTAAATTATCATTAACCAAGACTGAATCTCTTGTCCATTCAAATGATACTGAACCAGTTACACTAGTCATTGTCAATCTGCAGCAACAACAAACTCATCAAGATGAACTTGTTCCAGCAAAAGAGGAATGCTCCAATTCAGCAAGTGTGGCTCATACTAAAGATCATAAAGATGAAATTGTTGATCAAAAAAAAGAAAGGGAAGAAGAAGAAAAGTATGAGGAAGTGATTGCCTATGATGAATATGACATCAGTGATGAGGACATCCAAGTAAGCAAAGCTATCCGGTGGCTGAATACAACAAGCTTGTGATAAAGTCTAACTGTAGAAAGAAAATAATTCAAGAGCTCAAAGGGATTTTAAAAGAAAAGGATGTTCAACTGATGCAGCAAAAAGCAATCATCACTAGATTAAGAAAAGATGCTCAATGCAACAATGAAGTCATTAATGCTCTACTGAATCTTGTTAAAGAACAAAAGGAATTTATTGCTAATCAAAAGGAAGAAATAGAAAAGCTTGTGTTGGAGAGCAACCAAGCTAACAAGACTGTTGAAAAACAACATGCTAAGGTACAAAGAAAGAATGAAGTGGTTGAGGAGCTGAAGATGAAAATAAGTGCCTTGGAATCTAAGTTTACCACTATGTCAGCACAACCAAAAGAAGCTGCAGCATTATCTAAGCCATTGATTCTATATTCCAGGAAGAGAAAGTACTTAGGATCTACAAAGAAACATGTAATCAATTTGATGATTCACCTAAAAGATCAAGACATACATCTTTAGAGCACACTGCTTCAGTGAATGTTTCAACATCAAAGCCAGTTACTACCAATGAAGCTAAGAGTGATGATGAATGGAAAAAGCTGACTGAAGAGTATTCTAACAAAGAACAAGAAGAATCAAAGGCTGATGATCTTCTGACAACAAAAGACATAATAGAAGAGAGGCCTGAATCAACTATGTTTATGACCCTGATCAACCATGGGTTTCCATATGATATGGTTGAAAGGATGAATCTGACTGAGATGAAGGATATGCTGAAAGAGTTTGAGCTTGCCAGATTCATAATTCCAAATTATGACTATGAAACATTCACAACTTTTCAAGCCATTCAGAAAATCAAGAAAGATCTAGGTCAATATGATACAGCTAAACTCTTAAAATACAATATGATTTGTTGGTTACAGGGTCACAACTACAAAAGCTATGAACTCAAGGAAAGATAAGTTGGTGAGCTAAGAATAATGATGGAACATGTCATGACTGTGGAACTTGATCCTAGAGTTAGATTCAGGACTGAAGCTCCAAATCTGGATGCTAATCATTACAAAAAAATCCCTGCTAAACCAGTAACAGTTGAAAGTACATCTCAACACAATGATAAAGACAAACTTATCAGAGAACCAACAGCACTCATACCTGGAAAAGTGTGGCCATTGGGTACAACAGTCCGAGAAATCACAGAGAAAAAGTCTACTCTGATATAATTATTTGACCACATCACAAGCCCAAACTCTATAGAGGATAACAGAATCATGGCCTGGAAATATGATCAAGAATAGGACTGAGCTATCATCAAGAGAACATCTGGAAGGGTTTAATACTTCCATGATATAACATCAGTGTTGTGCCTACCCGAATGTGATCTCAATGATTTGCAAAGCTTGATTATCTCTAACTATCCAGTTCACCCAAGAGGAAGAGACTTCTCTGTGTTAGTGGGAAAGCTAAAGACAAAATTCAAAGATGATGTGCTTAAAGAAGCCAAGGAGAGGATGATGAGCACAAGAGAAGGTCACAAAGAATAAAAAGATCAAAATCAAACTCCCCTACAATGGTGGATGATGAGTTCTTAAAGAGGGTTGGATGTCAAAGCAGGAAGTCAGCATATG
>CM046446.1:60628669-60806169 GCA_025506515.1 Flaveria trinervia | reverse complement strand
AAAGTCATCGGAGGGTAGAACAATAGGCTCAGAATCTGAGTCACTGTCATCGTGTCACCACTTCCACCTAGCTGGCGCCACATAATCCTCTCAGGCCAGATGCCCAAACAGTCTCCTTACCGGGGGGCTTCACCTGCTTGCCTTGGTATACCTTCATCCTCCTGAGGGTGGCTTCATCCATGACCTCAAGTGTGACCACATCATCACTCTCCTTAGGCAACGAAGGAAGCTTCTGGTCTATAATCATCTAAAGGAATCAGGGGTACATGCAGAAGCCTTCCTTGCCTTTGGCCTCTATATTCTCGACCTAGTAAGTGAAGATCAATCATGAGAAACTGAATGGATGATTCAGTACCAGAGCCACATAAGCATTTTGGATCTGATCAGACATCTCATCAAAGCCTCCCTTCCTGGAGACTATGCACTTAAGCAGCACATGGGCTAAGTACTTGAACTGGGGGCACGGGTTGCTCTTGTTGAGCACACCTACGTTTATGTCACTAGCATACTTAGCCCTGAGAAAACAACCTCGAACCGTCAGTGGATGCAGCCTGGTTGGGCACTCACCATCTTCTCCCAACTCCAACACCCTCCTCAGATCTTCCTCGCTGATCTCAATCTCCTCACCAAATATGGAACTCCGAATACGATGCGGTTCAACAGACCTGTCTACTACAATACTTTCCCAGAAAGCCTGCTGAATCGATCGATATGGTGTGCATGGGGTAGATATGGCCTTGAAAATCCTAGATCTCCGTAGGAAGGCAATAATCCTAGCGAAATCAGAAGCTTTCTGGGAGGTGACGTCAAGATGTGCACAGAGGTTATGCTTTGTGTTCATATTCCACCTACTCGCCATGTTTCTGTTAGACAAGATACATAAACATTAAAGTTTGTGTAAGTGAATGACATTTGAATTTAATGGACTTGAATCATTCTATTCTGTCGTGCGAATGGACAGTGCAACTGAGTCTTAGTTGTGCGAATGAGCTCAGTCATGCGAATGAGCCTGCGATTTAGCTGAGTTGTATGCTATTCTAAGCGGTTGAAACAGTCGTGCGACTGAATTCATACCCATGGTTCATTCGTGCGATTGAGTCATTCGCCCATTTCAATCATACGATTGATGTTCATCAGTGTGTCCATTCGCATATTTCTCTGTACGCCACTATAGAATCGGTTCTTGGTCTTGATGTTAAACGTTTAGGTTAGACTCATTGGACTCACAATCAATCAGAATAACACTTAGTACTAAATAAATCGACGATTTAGTCCATGTTAGTGCTTTATTTTTAAGGTTTTGTCTCGGTTTAGTTTTCACCCAATTAGGTCATTAGGGATTAATTAAACTGAGCATTTAGGTCGATTTTCGTCTCGCATTACCTGTAGAAACAAAGCGAAATCGTTCGTGTGACAAACAGGAAGCTAAATCACGGATACGATTTGGGCAGAGTAAACTTGCTTTCGTGCGATTTAAGTGCAATTTAGGGAGTGATGAGTATCTGCGTCCGACTCCCCTCTATTTATACTAGGTTTTCCTTCAATCATGCCACTGAACCTATTCGCACTCTTGATTCGTGTGACTGAATCTCAGACATGCGACTGGCTCAGTCGGTCACATTCAGTCGTGCGACTAGGTTTCAGTCGTGCGACTGACTCATTCGGTCACCTCCATTCGTGCGATTTGTTCACTCTGGTGATCCAATCGTACGGATTGACCCATGCTTATGGTCCAATCGTACATCTGGTCCATGTGTGTAGTTCAGTCGTGCGATTGGGCTCATACATATGATCCAATCGTGCGACTGGTCCATACTTATGGTCCAGTCGTGAGAATGGCTCATACTTATGAGTTGACCTTATGACCTTTCAAACACTTAGCCTTTAACTATAGATAAAACGTTACGATTGATGATAATCTCAGACATGATCCTTTTATCTTTGGAAAAATTGTTGATCACCTTAGATGTGATCCTTTTAACAAAACTGTTGATCACCTCAGACGTGATCCTTTTAACATAAAAAACTGATTGGTCACCTCAGACGTGCCCTCTTTTAAGTGAGTGTTTCATAGATTTAATTCCGATGCATAGTCCGACTTTTACCTACTACATGACTAAAAATTAATAAATAAAACCACTAGAAAATTTAAAAACAAAATTAAGACATATTTTTTTATTTTTGATTTGAGATGGATTTCAAGAAGAAACTATTCTAAGAGCTTTCAAAGAGATGTCAAGCCTTAGGTCAGTGCCATCGCACAGTAGAGAGGCACAAATAACAATGAATTCAAAAATATTTAGGTTATGCTTATCCTCTAGGTCAATGTCATCGCACAGGAGAGAGGCACACAACCTATCATCCTGTTCGAGCATTTATTTTCTTTTTGCACATATTGCACCAACAACATAAGTTATTAGCTTGATTGCATTTTTCATTTTTCATGTGCTTTGCTCATATTTTATGGTCGTCCGCACACATTTGTGGTGTTTATTTTGCTCTTCACCCCTTATTGGAACAGCGTTGATTGTGTTAACCAGGGTTAAGATGAGAACCCACAACAGGTTGAACAACTTAGTTTGCAATTGAAACCACCAATGAGGTCTACTCATCTATTGTGTTGAATCTACTAACATATCATATAATGAACTAGCAGCCTCTAGGTCTACTTTCTCTATGTTACCTTGGTAGCATACTAGTTTTACAATCATTTTTCCTTTTATTTTGCTTAGAATTTTTAGACTTAAACTTTGAATTTTGCATCTTAATTAGTTAACCTTTTTGAAGTCCCAAATAATATGTTCCATGTGTACTATCATTTTCCATATATGTTGAATCAGTATCACAGATTTGATTTCTTTCCTTTTAGCTAAGTTGTCATCCTCCCTCGTTTTTTATGTAATTAAATAAAATTACTAATTTAATACTGATGTAACCTATTCTCCCCCTAAAATTCTAAAACCGAAAATATTTTTTGAGTTTTTGGATTTTATAGAAACAGGAAAATAAAATAAGAAAAAATAAAAGAAAACAAAAAAATGTCGGACTACGCATTTTCTTCCTCTGTGATCACATTTCACGCCATTAATCTCTAATAGATATAAAAACGTCGGTTTATCAAATGCTTTTGTGTAGAGGTCGGGGCGTTGAAAATCCGTATTTGTATTAACCACATCCATTAAATACTTTTCAAAACAATCACGTATAAAGTGATACTTAATGTCGATGTGTTTAGTTTAAGGATGTTGGACTTGATTTTTTTGTTACGGTTATAGTAGCAGAATTATCAACACAAATAGGAGTGTTAGAGAATTGCAAACCGTAGTCCTGTATTTGCTGTGAATCCAAATGATCTGCGAACAACAACTTGCAGCAGCAACATATCTAGCTTCACAAGTTGACAGAGCAACCAATGTCTGCTTCTTACACTGCCAGGTGACTAATCTTCTCCCAAAAATTGACATCCTGCAGACGTTGGCTTGTACTTCATTTTGCAGCCGCCGTAATCCAAGTCACTATACGCTGTAAGCTCAAAATCATCATCATGAGGATACCACAACCTGAGTGTTGGAGTACCCTTCAGATAACAGAAAATCCGTTTAACTCCTATGAGATGGTTGACTTTCGGTTTCACCTGATATCCAAAGCAGAGACACATTGCATACATGATATCCGGACGAGAAGCTGTGAAATACATAAAGGATCCAATCATTCCTCTATACATTGTAGCATCAACCAAATCACCATTTTCATCAGGTGCTACATCGTGGTTCGTGGCAAGTGGAGTTCTAGCAGTTGAAGCGTTCTCCATGTCAAACCGACTGAGGATATCCCGTACACATTTAGTCTGATGCAAGAAGATTCCTTTTGGTGTCTAATCCACCTATAATCCAAGGAAGAACTTCATCTCTCCCATTGCACTCATCTCAAATTCTGCTTTCATGACAGATTCAAATTATTTACATAACTCTTCGTTTTTGGAGCCGAAGATTATGTCATCAACATAAATCTATACAAGCAGTAAGTGTCCATCCTTTTCTTTGATGAATAGTGTACAGTCAATAACTCCTCTGTGAAAACCGTGTTTCACCAGATGAGTTGAGAGTTTCTCATACCATGCTCTCGGGGCTTGATGTAGCCTATAGAGAGCCTTATCCAGCTTGTAAACTCTATCCCGATGGTAAGGATCCTCAAATCCTTCAGGTTGACTAACATACACTGTCTCACGAATTTCCCCATGAAGGAATGCACTCTTGACATCTAGTTGATAAACTTTGATCTTCATGTAAGATGCATAGGCTAGGAAGATACGGATTGCTTCCATTCTAGCCACAGGTGCAAACACTTAATTGTAATCGATTCCTTCGACTTGTCTAAAACCTTGAACGAAAAGTCGAGCCTTATTTCAAATTATGACCCCTTGGTCATTTTTATTGCATTTCAAGACCCGTTTAGTGCTAATTACCTTAGCACCTCTTGGTCTATCCACCAGTGTCCAAACTCCTAACTTCTTAAATTGTAGGAGTCTTCTTGCATGGCACTCACCCATGCCTCATCGTTTAAGGCTTCACTTATATATTTTGGCTTAAATTGAGACACAAAACATCGATAAGCACCATCGTGAAGATAGCCTTTTTCCATGACTGATGCATAATTAGCTGAGTATAGCCGATTTCTTATCTGTACTCCCGATTGTACATCCCCGGTGACGTTGTCCAGAGGATGATATATGTTAAGTCGAGATCCGGGAGTGGTGGGAACGACTACTTCCTAATCCAGATTTTGAATTCCTGGTTCAGTATATGTAGCCATTGGAGTGCGAGGTTCCAAAGTATCAAAGGCATCAACATCTTATGCATGTGTACTTTCAGTAGCAGGAACCTGCTCCTCCTAATCCACCTGATCATTCTCCACTTCTTCATCATCAGAGGAAGAGTCACTTACTTCCAGTGCTCCCCCTGAATGACTAGAAGACTCACCTTGTGAACCTGATGTTGTTGAGTCTAGTGATGGTGTGTTTAAGACATCGTACATTATTTTGATTGATAACTCATCATCAGGAGGGGAGAGAAGGATGTTGAATGACTTAAAGAATCTATCATAATCGAAGAAGAATGCGGGTCCTTTTCAAGCAAGGGGGTGGTGTATCTCTGAACGTCAACATTGCACCACACTTCTACTTGACCCGTTGAGTTGTTGTAAACTCTCTTATTTGGTATGTTGTATCCTAGAAAAATTCCTTCTTCAGCCTTTTCACTGAACTTCCCTGACTGATCTTCTTCAGCAGCATACATGGTGCGCCAAACGGTTCGAGATACTCTAGATTAGGTTTACATCACTGGAGCAACTCATAACACATTTTACCATGACGTTTGATCACCAGGACTCGATTTAGGGTGTAACATGCATTGGCAACTGCCTCATTCCAAAATTGGATGGGCAGTTTCGAGTCTGCTAGCATCGTTCGTGATGTCTCTATCAAGCTCCTGTTTTTTCGTTCAGCAACTCCATTCTTTTGTGGAGTGTAGGCAGATGTGAACTGAGGTACAATTCCTTTCTCTTTGCAAAATGCCTCCATCCACTGGTTCTTGAACTCTGTGCCGTTGTCTAAGCGAATCTGTCACACTTTCAGCTTGTAGAGAGATTCCAATGTGGTCACCAGCTATTTGAACGATTCAAATGTTTCTGATTTGGATTTCAGAAACATTACCCAAGAGAATCTGGAGTAGTCATCACTGACTACATAACAATACAATCACCAGCGATGCTCTGGTGCTCACAGGACCAAACAGATCCATGTGTAGAAGTTTGAGAGGCAATTCAATAGATTTACTTTCTTTGCCTTGTGAGACTTCTTGGTCTATTTACCTTTCTTAAACGCTACACAAAAATCCAGAAGTTGAAAATTCTTAACATTAACTCCATTTACTAAATCATTTTGAATCAGATGATTCATCTTCCATGGATTTATGTGTCCCATTCTCCTATGCCAGGAGATCGAGTCCCTCTCAGTTGCCTTTGACAAGAAGCATTGAACTTGATGATCAGTTATAGAGACCTTTGATAGATCCAAGACATATAAGTCATTATATCTTGAAGCTGACATTAGGATTTGATCCTCCAGGATAATGTAAACCTTCTTCAACACATAGCACTTCTTGTTGTCAAAAACAACCTTGAATCATTTTTCACAGATCTGGGATACAGAAAGCAAATCATTTTGTAGTTGTTGAATGTAGTTGACCTTATCAAACTTGACTTTCTAGTTTCCCACTTCGCCTTGAGCGGTGATGTATCCTCCTTATTTCCAGCAATTGAAACATGACCCCCTTTAATTTGTTTGACATTTGAAAGAAGAGCCAAGTGTCATGTACCTAGACGCCCCACTATCAACAATCTAGGTGTTTGTGATAACACTGTAACGGACACCCTTCACATTCAGAGGAAATTATTAGTTTAGGTTTGGGACCCAAGCCTTAACTGGCTTGGGTGACCAGAGGAATCCAAAATCATGAACTTAACCCACTGTCCATTTTAGGGTGAGGGCATATCAATCTTCTTATTGTTCCTATTATCAGACACTGGACTTGACTTTTCTTTCCATAACCTAGTTTTGTGTAAGGCCTGTTTGTGATAAATAAATGACTGGCTTACGGATTGAACTTTAGGTTCATTACTTCTTTTGGTGGAGTAATCGAACTTCTTTTCGAAGAAATTTGTTTAGTATCATAAAGTTCAATTTTCATTCTTGGTTTTTGATAATAAGGACAATTAGAAGTGATGTGTCCTCTCTTTCCATAATTGTAGCATGATCTACCTTCTACATATTGGGAAAATTGTCTTTGTGGGGAAGTGTGTGATACAAGTGTGACTTTATTCTGGTTGGGTTTAGACACTTCTTGTTTAGATGTTTTTACTTCTTTAACAAAATTCATTGTTTGAACGTTTTTAACATCTTTAGCCTTTTCTTTATTTGGACTGTGGCGTGGAGCACGTGGATGATTAACTGGTTTGGTCGTTTTGGGTTCAGAAATAGACATGTTTGAACCTCACTTTACATTAACCTTTTCAAATTGTTCATCCAAATTCACAATAGGCATCTTACCTTTTGATTTCAAAGTAGCCTCCTTCTGTTTAGTGACAGATTCCACCGGTTTACTTGTGGAATCTGGATCACTATGGTCTACATTTAGCATTTAACAACATCTCATGTGGTGGTGGAACTACTTTGTAACCCAACCCCTCCCTATTATTTCATTCTTTCACTAAGTGTTGAACTATGTGAGAAGAACTGGTCTAACTATGCAGTTTTTGTTTTAATGAGTTGACTTCGACTTCTAAAACTACCTTTTCTTTCTTAGTTTCTTCTAGGGAGTTTAAATAGAACTTTATGTCATTGGCTTGATTAAAAGCAACAACTTCGGTTTCCCTTAGTTGTTTATTTAAAAGTTTTATTTTCTTTTTATAGTTATGCTCATTTTGTTTTAAAATCTGATTAGCTTCTGTGCATAGTTGTAAGTCATTTACTAAGCTATCATTATGGTCTAATAACCTAGCAAATTTTATATCTATGCTTTCTCTAAATTTTTTACATTCATTACAGCATGATTTTCAAAGAGTTGGTCGTTGGTACTTACCTGTGAAGATTAGGTTGAATCCGCCATCAACGCAGAGTTTAACTCTTGGATGCTGGAGATTTTGAATATGTCATTCTGAGATCTTCTTAAATCAGGTGATTGACCACATTTGCAGTATCTTCATTATCTGACATCACTAGTTCAACTACGATTTCACCTTCACTTGTAGTGTCATCATCCAAACCCTCGACATTGGTAATGTTCGATTCACCCGGAGATACAAAACTAATGGTCCAATCCTGTCCTTCATCACCTTGAGCAGTCAAGGCCTTTGTCTCTTTGCTTGACAAGGTAGCTCTACTCGTCGGTTTGTCTTGATGGTTAAAAGACAAGAATGGGTTCCCGTTACCTGTCTTCTTGGGCTTTACACATTCACGTTTGAAATGCCCCGTTTCTCCACAGTTAAAATAGGTAACTTTGGTTTTGTCGAAACCAAAGGTAGTATCTTTTGTGGCTATCAAGTTCTGTCCAGTCTTCTTTAAAATCTTTTTCGCTCGTCTGACAGCACTCGCCAAAGCCACATAATATCCATTCTTTCTAATTCATTCTCATCCACCTTCTCGTAATCTTCATTCGCCAGATGGCAATTTCTGATCTTTCCTGCAACTAGACTATCATAAGAATGAACAACCGCTGCTAGAAGGTCCATATGCTCCTTTGCAACCTCCATAGTAATATTTCCGAGATTCTCGGTCTTCACTTAGTAGCATTTGCTTCAGGTGCGATATATTGGGTACTAGATGACCCTAACGTTTCAGAACCTGAAGCCATGGTTTGAGAAGGAGCGGTTGAACTAGACACAAACGTTGTTTGAAGAGGTGCTCCTGAACTGGTTGGAGTGGAAGAGGAGTTATAAAGTGAAGGATTCTGGTCGTAAGATCCTTTCTGTGACATGTACTTCATCCTCACTTCCTCCTCCCTCAATTTCAGGATGAAGTCGTTTGTGTCTAATTTTGCCAGTATATTGGTCCATCTCAAGTTAGACACAAACGAGTCCCACTTCTCTAGCAAACCATCGAGAAAACTTGAGACCTTATCTTCCATTGATGTTGAGACCCCCATGAGTGTGCAGCTCACTCATTAGATGGTAGAACCTGTCTATGACATCATCCAAGCTTTCTTTCCCCATCAAAGAGAAGTTATCAAACTCCTTCTTCAGAGCCTTTGCCTTTAGAGCTTTCAACGTTTCATTCATGTCGTATCTTTTCTCTAAAGCTTCCCATAACTTCTTTGCATGTTTGTTCTCAGAAAACTAATGGAATATGTCTTTTGGTATTGACTGAGTCAACAGGGCATACACCTTCTTTTCAGCATTATACTTTGCTTTTTGGCTGTCAGTCATACCACCCAAGGTTAATTTAACACCATTAGCACCAATCGGCATACTATAACCTGTCTCATTAGATACCCAAAGGTTGGGATCAACTCCATTAAGATAGATCTCGAATCGCTGTTTCCATTATGGGTAATCATCTAACGTTATAAGTTTAGGTGGTTTATTATGATTCCCAATCTCATTTTCTAGAAGCAAAAGGTTCTGGATCCGTGAGTCCCTACCGGCAGTAAACTCAAAGAATTGATCTTCCATCTCTTTAACTTTGAACTTTAGAACTCAACTGATTCACTTGTGCGAATGGACAGATGCGAATGAGTCACTCGTGCGATTGGACTAATGCGGATGAGTTAATCGTGCGATTGAACAAATGCGGATGGCCAATGCGGATGACTCGGTCGTGCGAATGAAAGATGCGAATGAATTCAATCGTGCAACTGGATTCAGTCGTACATATGGGGTGTGCGATTGGAGACAAACGAATAAAGATGTTTAGTCGTACGAATGGATGAGCGACTGAGTTCAATCATGCGAATGGGAGGTGCGATTAAGTTCAGTCGTGCGTATGAGCCAATAGTGCAACTGAAGGCTGCTGTTTTTGCAAAATCGAAGGTTTTTGACACTTTGACACAAAAACACGATTTTTCAAGAACCCTAATATGTCGTATGCCGAAAAACGTAAACTTTTAGACCTAGAGATGTCGAAAACACTGTTTTACTCAAAAAAGTTGACTCTTTTGAATGAAAAACGTGATTTTTGCACCGAAACTAATCGAATCACACGCAAAATCAAGAGCCAAAGCTCTAATACCACTTGTTAGGACCGTGTACGTATGGAGTACTAACTGATAATGTGTGAAACCAGATCAAATAGTGCGGATATTTGATTGGCGATCCATCAGTGAGAACGTAGTTCAGATCAATCTAACGATTAAAGAAATGTTAAGAACGATTAGAACGAGATCAACTGTGAACTATGAAGTTGGAACAGGCTTTTTATAGTCTCTAGACGGCAAGGGTACGAATATGAGTTGAAATTCTTGAAGTGTTATGTTTTTTCACAAATTAGGTGGTATTTATAGGTTAGGGTTTGTCAATCGTACGACTAAACCATTAACATGGTTCAATCGTGCGACTGAATCATGCGATTGATCCATACGCACGACTAGTCGTGCGACTGAGCCAATCTTATGTCTCAATCGTGCGACTGATCCAGTCTCCTGGTTCAGTCGTGCGACTGGTCCATTAGTATGAAGTATACAGCATATGGTCCATTCGCATGAAGACTTCATACCATTAAATTTGAACACGTTTCTCAATCATTATTGTTTAAGAACTATGCACAAAAACCTCAAACCTATATAGTTAATTCAATATACTTTATTACACAATAAACACTGAAACATTAGACGTTATAAGCATCAATACATATTGTATTTCATTCAACTCATTCATTACATATATGTAAGACATGATAAACATTTTACATTAAGCTCATAAACTAGGTACATATATATCAACATATAGAGATGGACCCCTAACCAATTCATTTTTTTAAATCCGTAATTTCCATGTGAGCGAGGGAAAATTAATCCACTTGGCTGAGGGTTTATGACTTTTCCTCCCCACCGGTGAGGTCAAAGTCAAATGTCTTTTTTTGTATATTTAATGGTCAATAGTTATTTTAGTAATTGAATTGGTCAATTGATCTTATTATTAATTTGTGGGGCTAACCCACTTGATAGCGGTTTTGAGTCGTAAAGAGGACTTGGGTTCAATGCCCTGTCGACCATCATGTAAGGGTGGGAAGGGCACAACGAACCCTATGTTGAGCATCAACACCCCCTCTCCCCACCCCCAACGGCTACTTTCGAAAAAATAGTTCAATGAAAATGCATACCGTCCCCACCCCCCAAACTCCGACCGGGCCAAGCATAAAGGCAATAAAGCGGAGGAGTCTTCGAGAATAATAACGTTCAACAAGTCCATTAACGACTAAAAAATGACGAGGGAGAAAGAAATGAATAAAAAATGAAACGAGTAATGTTTAGCATGAAAGTATCCGAATCAAAATTGGCCTTTCTAGACTAACAATGAGAGATGTTGCTTTGCGAATCGCTAGACCGAAACATGAAGATTTTCTTTAAATCGCACTCCCGAGCTGATATAGAAAAACGTCCTAGAACACAAACAACAAATTGTCCACCTATTTTGGTTGGAAGTTTGATTTATAGATTTTTAGTTTTAATGTTCAAAATATAATTAGTGGTATATGATGTAGTGTGATGTGGTATTGTGGTATGATGTGGTGAAAGCATACACTCCAATCTAAATTAATTTGAAGTAATTTAAAAATTATAGAATGATAGATTTGTTGTCATAAAATAAAGAAGGTAAACTTGTGAATAAAACATGAAATGGTATATACAAAGAAACTTTTAAAGATTTACTAATTAATAGTATAACTTTTTAATTTACGCCATTATATTAAATACATACTTTTAGTTATAAGAAATAGAGTAAATTATGCTTTTTATCCCTGTGGTTTGATTGTTATAACCATTTTCATCCAATAGTTTAAAAACGCCCGATCTAACCACTATGGTTTGAGATTTGTCACAATCAAGTCCAAACCGTTAACACCTATCTATTTTTTTCTGTTAAGTATATGTAAAAGGACAAATATACCTCTTAGGCTTCTATTGTAACTTTAATATACAAATACACACACTCTCTCTCTCTACTATCACTTTTTACATACCCTTCGTCACCCCTCCCCCTAACCCCACCACAACTTGCACTTCCGGTCACCATGACCATCACCATCCACTTATTTTCATCTTTAAGCACTAGCCACCACTATTACCATTATTGTGACGCTGCCGCCACCACCATTACCCCTGTTGTGGCATTGCCGCTTCTACCATTAACCCTGTTACGACGCTGCCACCACCACCATTAACCCTGCTGTCGCGCTGCTGCCACCACCATTACCCCTGGTGCTCGACTTCTTTACCTCCACCACCAGTAACGATAGAGCCACTACCCATATCTCTGCCGCTACCCCCAACTTCCCCTTTCTTCCCACCTTATCCTCCTGTAACATTAAATTGGCTATCGTCTCTGCTCTTCTCCACCGTGAACTTCACAACGTTGTTGACACCTCCATTACCCCTATTGTTGCCCTTTCGCCATCACAATTACCCGTGTTGTCACGCTGCCACCACCAACGACCATCACCACCCTTCTACAATATCAACAAACTCCTCCATCCCTCCCCTTACCGCCTTTAACCACCTGCATAACCACCATTCTAGCCACCATCTTCACGCACCACCTCTACCGCACACAACCACCAGACCTAGTGCAGGTCGAAAATCAAAAAGTATAGCCTCCATCATGCACCACCATCACACCCATTTGAATACCTAACAACAAACCCTAATCATGTGTACCAACCGTGTCTGATTAGGGCCTCGATCTAACAACCCTGGTGGAAATCTGGATGTTTAATCGGATTCTGGGGGAGATGGAGCATATCTAAATGTGGAGTTGGTGGTAGCTGACCCTCCGATAGGTGTCGGGTGAAATGAGGGACAAAGAGAAATTAGTGGGTACAAAGGTATTTGGTGTGGGGGTCCGATCTAGGTTTAGAAAGTATGGGGGTTATTGTGGTGGTGTGGTGGTGGTGGTGATGGATGGTGGGGATGGGTGATGGTTGGTTTCAGGTGTAGAAATATGAGAGAAATATTATATACACACACATGTGTGTGTGTATTATATATATTTGTTAAAAGTAACACTTTTAATCCAAGGGTATTATCGTCTTTATTGGATGGAGTTAACGGTTTGGACTTGATTGAGACAATTCTCAAACCATAATGGTTTAATCAGGCGTTTTTAAACTATTGGATGAAAATGGTTATACACATCAAACCATAGGGACGAAAAGCGTAATTTACTCTAAAAAATATTTACAGATTTATTAATTTATAGTTTTCTTTTATATAACCTTTGTATTACACAATTCTATAACATACGTTTTTATATTTGCTTTCTTATTTGAAGTAGAGATGACGGCACAAGAAATTATTAACATAAAACTAATGTTTTGGTTTGATCTTTGGTTTTCAAAGTGTAGAAGGCAAACACTAACAATTTTACTTGACATTTACTTATTTGATTCGATCTGATCTGTTTTTAATTGTTCCATTTATTTACCATAATCCGTTAACCCATATCTCCATTTGTTTACCTAACTAGTTGTATACTTTATTTTGCTTCGGCGAGCATTTACTCATTTGATTTGCAATTTCGGGTATACAATTTATAAAAACTTACAATTTATTAAAAGATTCTACTTTAACCAGCTACAACACGTCATATACAACTTTTAGAATTACATCCATGTATGAAAGGGGAGTTCATCCGGTTTTTCAAATAAGCAATATGACCTGAAATATTAAATCAAATCAAAGATTTAGCTATAATAGAGTCAAAAACTATAAAAAAAACCATTTAAATTACATCCTCTTCGTGCAATACTTACTTTCACTAAAACAATGCTAAATACAAATTCCAAACATCAACTTGAATTCAAACTCCTAAAATCCATCATACCAGATACATGGAACTTTAAAAATCACACAAATAACTTAAATAAGCATTAATCTTGCGTAGAAGGGCCGAAGAAAATTTATCATAGATTATATATGGATTAATAGAAACAAATGGTAGATCTGTAATTTTAGGTGAACAAATTGCGATTTATAGTTCTCTTACGGTTGTCTTACATGTTAACCAAAGTAATTTTCTTCAATAGTTCACACATAATTTCAAAATTTTAGGGGTTCTAGCTACTTTAATATGATGCAGAATCACATCTTATAGTATGATGATAATAAGTTTATGTGTTCTTAATTTTGATGCAACTCAGTGGATGTTTGGAATTGTTTATTAAATACTCCTTTTAATATTTATAAAAAAGATGAGTTGAAACTTCAAAGAAGGTGAAAATTTGTTTAGATGGAAATGAAGATATTAGAAAAAAAATAAGTTTTTGAGAAGTTAAAAATTGTAACTTCTCAAAACTTGTTTTAAGAAATCAAAAGGATGTGCAACTAAGTAATCACATGATCTCAAAAAAACTAACTTATTACATACTATTAATTTCACTTGAGATTTGGCATACCCCCAAATTTCAAAGGGATCTGAATCTAAAGCGACATTCAAAACAACTATTGGACATCAATTCATAACTTAGAAGCCCAGAACTAAAGCCATAACTACACAAATCAAAGAATCATCTCACAAAACTCAAATAGGTCAAAAATCAAACACAAAAGTTTTAAAATTACATTCCACAGCCTTGGGATAACAATAACAATCCATTCAACCTGCAATTCAACAATTTAATTAAAGAAAACCCAAAGATCCAAACCTCTATAAACAATCAATCATAACCAACAGGCGGGTAGATTTTGTTCAACGGCAAAAAAGAAGATCTTTATGTTTATCTATGCTTTAAACTAGTGGGCGCCCGCGCATGTCGGCGCAAACATTATGTTTAATTAAAAAAGAAGGCGATGTAACAAAAATTGGGTGTCAAACACCATTAAATGATCTTGGTGTACATAAAACTTACTTGAATACACACACCTGTTACAGCAGGGCACTTGTACAATTGCAATCCATTTGTATAAAATTCGTCAAGATTACATTTGTAATATTATAAGAGGCTCATGAAAGAAATATTTGAATGATTACTCTTAAACCAAAAAACCTTTCTTGCAACTTATCCTGATGTAATGTAGGCAGCTTTGCGAGTACTTCAATCTCTCTCAACTTTAAAATTGTGTGACCAGTGTCTTGGTACCCTTCGTTAACTCCTCATTCAGATTTTCCCAATAGCTCTCGATATGTGTTTTCATTTCCCCTAAATACCTTTTCATACTTATGTCTGGTGGTGTCATTTGGTTTTTAGCTTCCACTTGCTCATGACATGTAATGTGGCTTTCCTTTGATGCCATGTGGTGCTCTATAGTAGTATCTGTTCACTATTTTCTTTCAATTGGTCTAATACCACATTCAATTTTCGCTTAACGTTTAGTGGAGCTGCAACATTTATCAAAACTCTCATATAATAAGCATGAGGCATATAAATACTCTTCATTTATAATCATAACATTAAATGATGTTTCAATTAATATCTTGCTTTAGATCGTATTGCAAATTTGGTACATAAGCTCTATAGAGTGATAATATCTTCTGAATTTAACAATAAAAATAAAAAGGAAGTAAACAAATGGCTTTGTCAAATTTCAAATGAAACACCTATTACTTTCATTTTCAGAAATGTTAGTTGGTACTTAATTAACTGCAATAAGTTCAAGTCTAAAATTTATTTAAAAAAAAGTTTAAGGTTTGTTCAGATGAAACTTATGCGAAGACGATGACAAAGAGAAGCGTCATAGATTACTGCGAGATGATGCCATCATAGAAAATACATAGCGATTAGAAAAGGGAATTGATTATAATAGCAGAATATGTTCACAAAAGAAGTGACAATGATGATGTTGCTGCTAATGTAATGCTAATTAACAAAGAGAGTGGCAACCAAAGAGGAAGGACGCAACCAAATTCGATCTTAGTGAGGACGCAACAAAATTCTATCTTAGTGAGCTTAAAAAGTTTAAATCTTTGTAAAACCATAAATCCAAAACCCAAAATGAGAAATTACTTACCTAAAGAGAATTAAAGTACTAAAGGGCAATCAAAATATGCAGGTAAATTAGTGATTCATTCAATGGATCAAACTCACCAATTAGTTGATCCTTATATATTGTTGTTTCATATCATCAAACCAAAATTTTAGTTTAGCAGCCATTCATAACTCTCCCATGAATTGTTAGATTTGATGTTTAATCACTCGATTCAACCATGTATATTGAAGTGCAAAAGTCTTTGCCTCCATTGAAGGTGAGTTCTTCATGAGTCATGTTTACCTTCAAGTCGAAGTTCTTTCTTGAAAAGAACTCCCAAAACCAATCATTCCCCATTGTGTCCAACTATCCAATGATCATCTATGTTTTATAGTTTTTCTTACAAACCCCTTCAAACCAGCTTTCAAAGAAATAGAAAATGAAGTAAATCTAATAGTAAACCAAGTCAGACCACATAAAACTTAATATAGAATTCATGCAATCATAAGTTCTAATTTCATTGATTTTAACAAATAAGATATCATATAAATTGTATGCAACACAAAACACATACCTGTGTCAATTGTGATGATAAAATTGCAAAGGGAAAAATCTAAAACCTTGTAAAATTTTCACAAATTGTCAAGTGCTTTTCTAAATTTCAACTATTAGTGAATTAATCAGAAGTAAGGTAACAGAATCATTAAAACAATACCTTACGAATAAAGAACAAAACAATAGAGCGTTCAATGTGGGGAGAAGGAGAAAGGTAGTTGAAATCGAGCTATTTCTAACCGAGTGGCTGAACACCGATTTCACTTCCTTCATTCAATCGATTATCCAATGGCCAGAAAAGGTGATAGAGGACGATTGAGGTGCTCTATTGAATAGCAACGTTTATTGATTGTAGGGAAACGGTGGAAGAAGAAAAGGCGATCTTACAAAATAGAGTGAATTTACCCTTTTGTCCACAAAGTTTCTTTTATATAGTAGCATATCATCTCAAAAAGTTTGTAAACCACACAACAACAATTGCATACCACTATTCATTGCTATGCTTTATTTATAGTATGTAATAATTCATTAATCCTGAAGCTGATGATATTTTAATCTACCAAACACTCATGCTAGCAAGTCCAGTTTTCAAAAATGATAACACAAGACAAAGAAAAGACGGTATAATAAAATTTATAATTTAGTATGAAAATTGAATAATACATGCCAAATGCATAACAAATTGTAAATAATGACACTATTACGATCAACTTCAAAATTTTAACTTATCTTAATCAAAATATGCAATTTTGATCAACTTAATTAAACATAATAGACAGCATTCAAACCATCCTTCTATTCACCATTCATAAGCTCACCCTCCATAGCCTTCCCGCCAAAATGAGCACTAACAACCTCCTTATTATTATCCCCTTTACCTTTAACGGCGTTAGCCCGAGATTTAACGGCGGAAAACTCGCACTTCAAGGCATCCATAGCGTTCCTTAACGCCCCGTTTTCAGCTTGTACAATCTCCATCTGTTTCTTAACACCCAAAATAACATCTGCCACGTCACTAGTCACAGGCCCCACTTTGCTTGGTCTCCTACAATCATCACGCGCCACGTGTTCGATCCCGATCTTGTTGATGAGCAACACCGGAAGCCTCTGGATCGAAATCTCAGCCGTTGATTTGTAGTTATTCTTCATCAGCATCGCCGCCGTATCCTCCGTCGCCGGAAGTCGGAGCCCCCAGCGGAAATTCAACGTGGCGTTTTTCCTCAGCGGAACGGCCGTCGTGGCGGTCAAATCGACGTCGGAGAAGACGGCGTTAACGATGCCGGCAGCGGGAGACACCACCGGCGAATCAGAAAACTTCTTGCCGGAGTCAAGCAAGTCAACCACGACAGGCGCATCTTCATCTGCAGCAGCACCGCCGCCATTGATTTGCTTTCGAAACACCGACGATTGGGTTTTTTTGATCGAGAAGTCGCCGAATTGGGGTTTGAAGCGGAGGAAGAAGGTAGGGTTATGAGCGCCTCGGAGGAGGTTGAACTCAGCGCTCATGTTCAAAGAGCTTGAAATGGGAGAACCGAAATGACCGACTCCTGTTTTGAAGGCGAGAGTGAAGGGATCGGAAGAATGGTTAGGGCGATAAGCGATCTTGAGGGAGGGGCCTGATTCGAAGGATGTGGTGAGGTTCAAGGAGAGCTCCTTGGATTCACCGGCTACAATGCCCGACTGAAATGGTAACCCGAGGATGTTGAGAGGCACTTTCGCTCGAAACAGAGGCTTTTGTTCCTCTCTGAACTTCATTGAAGCTTTCATGGCTGAATATGCGCGTTCGCCGCTGAGGATGTGGTGCTTCCGGCGAACGTTACGCTTAATATAAAGATGGGGGATGTAGGTTTTCCTCAATATTGTAATGGTATTTGTCGATGACTGCCCTTCTATTGTGTTTGTTTGAATAATATTCATGGCAATTTGGGGGTTACAATTGTAATTGCGATTTTGGTGGCAATATAAATTTTTTGAATTTTGGATTTTGTCAAGTTTTTGAATTTTATATGTTAGAAATTTTAAATTGGTTCGTTTTAGTTTGAATATTAGATTTATGATTAAAGTCCAAATTTGGAATTAGGCGTTTTTCACTCAAAATCCAAATTCTTTAAATGCATTTTGGTCGAAATCCAAAATTCAAATATCACTTATGAATAGAATGGTTTTTCTCATCTCAACTAAAACTCGTTCTCTTAAGTTTTGTACATGTTTATTTATTATTATTTAGGTGTTTTTGTTCAAAGTAAAAATAAATAAGACATCATTTCATTCACTTTTTTATTTGTTATCGTCCGCTTACTTGTGAAGGGTATAGTTTGTGAAGTTACCTGGCGTTTTTGTATTTCTTTTGTTTAATAATACACATTTGATTTTGTTTAATTGCTAGAATAGATAAGTAAAATTAAAACTATGTTATTTTTTTAAAAGATTACAACATTAACAACTACTTCATACAATAATGAGTTTAAAAATAAAATCAAATTAAAATATATAAAATAAGAAACCACATATTTTTATCCTGATTTCTCTCTACATTTTCTGAGTCAATCCACTTTCCTCCCCTCGTAGAAAATTGATGTTTTGAGCAAGAATTTTGAAGGCATAACATTTTTATTTATGTTTTGTTAAGTTGATAATACACCTTCGTTTAGATCATAGAAACGTCAAGCATATCTGAATCCATTAGACTATCATCCAAGTAGTTGAATGATGTCATTTTCGTACTTGTTTGGTCGAGGCATAAGTGGTAGAGGAAACCAATTTGGGCAAAGTCTCTCCACTTTCCAAACTGTAGTCGAAGGTGCGCCACTATGCTCATTCGGTTTCGATCTGATTACTTTTTAATATAGGTTTTATATATTATATATTATATATTTATTAATCTATTTAGTTATTTATTACCTACCACTATTTTAATTATTTAATAAAAAAAATCAACTACCCTAAATGTAAAACTTTAATTCTTAAATCAAATCATCACTTCACATTTCAAAGTCCTTTAACTATTTCATCCATCACCACTTTTAGCGATCCCCCGCATCCCCGATCTCCTTACTGACTACCGAGGCACTGACCTCTGGCACTAAGACATGTAACTCCCGACCTCCAGCACTCTGACATGCGATCCCGACCTTCGGCAATCCGACCTTCAATAGTCTGATCTTGCATCCCACCTTCGACAATCTGTCTCCAAAGTCCGAAGTATGATCTTGTTCAAGCCCGACATTGTTCGGTAATTCCTAATCGTGATATCTTGAGTTTAGATTTTTTTTATAATTTGGTTCTTAAAGAACATTGAAAATGCATTTGTGAATATATTACGGTTGGAACTTGAAAGTCGAAACTTTTGAATGATTTATTAGTTTTGCTTTAAATTATAACATGAAACCAAACAAAATTGAGCAAAAGCAAGCGAAACCGAGCGCTCGGTTTAAAACCGAACCGAGTTCGAGCATGAAGTTTGCACTCAAATTTGTAAATTCGAACCGAACCGAGTCGCTCGGTTAGAAACCGAACTGAGTCCAAGCAGAGCTGTGTTTGGTTCGGTTCGGTTCATGAACAGCCCTATCGATCACCACCGCCGCCCCCACAAACTGCGTAATGTCGTTAAATTGAGAGAGAAAAAATATGGTATGGATGCTACGCTTATCATGTAGATACACAAACGAAACCTCATAAAACAAAAATTGTAATTCCAAATGATCTATTTTGCGTACGAGTATGCCCATCGATCAAATTAAACTAATGATAATGCAAACAAAGAAAATGAATCCATCTTGACCCGTAGTCCCGCACTACTCATCCTGACCCGAATCCATTCTAACCCAATACCTTGCCCGACCCGACCCACCCATTTTGCCAGTTGTGATCAAAAGTATGATATTATTGGAAATAGAGACTTTTGTATTTCTTCGATCCGACCCAGCCCATGTTGGCCCGCACCCATTCTAACCCGAACCCGTCCTGACCCGTTCCAAACACGAACCCATTCTGACCCGAACCCGCCCTGACCTGGACCCTCACAATACACCTTCATTCGGTTTTAGAGAGAGAGAAAAGGAGAAAAGGCATGAAGCTTTCGGGTTTTTGAAGAACAAGTGCAGAAAGGTTAGAATTCGTGTGTTTATGGTGTTCTTAACTGGCCTTGCCTCGATTACATGCTTATGTGTGTTTGTGTGTGCTTGGTTGTGTGTGTTTTGGTGGGTTTCTAGGTGTGAACCTGTAGTAAACGGGTTTGATGGAAGTCTGCAGGATCGGTTTATGTCACTAAACACTTCATTTTCTCTCAAACTCACTTAAACAACACTCAGATGAAAGTAAAGTCTCTAAGAGTTGATAACAATATAATAAGTAATAAACACAAGAAGTAATTTTCAAGGTACTTGCATATATTGTTTCTCAACTTAAATATCACAAGACTCTTACAAGCATACTGTTATGAGTTACGTTAAGAAGCTATATATAATACTACCTACAGCCAGATATACTTTGATACCAACTGGAATACTCTAACTAAAGCAAATACTACAAAGCTATAGTTTAAGGTATCTCAGATAAGACTTTAACTGAGATATGGTAGTCAGGACATGTCCATGACTTACCGTTTGTTACCAACTAAAGTTGGTAGCTTCTACTAACATAAAAAGGTGAACAGTGGAATAAAGTATGGTCAACTACATGGCTCTTTGAGAAAACGCCATGCAGTATTAAAGGTCTGCAACGGAGTGTCAGAGACCATACTTATGTCCACTTGTGTCTTCCGAAGGTTAAATGGCTTCAGAAGAACAAGTACTTCCGAAGCCACTTATACTTTGGAAGAGCCTACTTCTTTCGAGGTTTGAGGACTTCTTATTTATTCATACTGCAGAAGTAGTCTTCTGATTTCTTCTTTTGAGACTTGATCTTCGGAAGTGAATACTTTATCTTCGGAAGTAGAGTTTTGACTTCGGAAGTAAAGCTTTCTCTCTGTCTTCGAAAGAACTCTACTTCCTTCAGAAGTTTCACACTTGGCTTTAGAAGCCTTTGTAAGTTGTACCAAAATTTGTCTAAGTGATTTGGTTTTGGTTGCACCAGCCTTCTTCTTGACCAACAAAGTCTTACCTGAAGAGGCTGCTAAGGTGAGTTCTAGAATCCCTCTTTTACATGTTTTAACAAATTTTAGGGTTGGAAATGCATGTGAACATGTTTTTATAATGTTGGGTATTGCACCCGTATGTATGTGTTCGTGTGTGATTCGAGCGGGGTTTGATTTTGGGCTATGTTACGTGTGTATGATGACATGAATGTGTTTTTAAGGCTTAAGATGGATGATATAAGTTAAGAACATGTTAGAAAATGTTTGGGGACTGAAATTTGAAGTTTAGGTACGAATGAGGCTGCTCATGCGCCTAAGTTATAGAATTTGCCTAAGTGTTCCCATACGCCCAAAAACTCATGTGCCCAAATATGGCTCATGCGCCTTAAATTTCCTCATGCGCCTGGATTGTAACACCCGGTTATTCTTTAAAAAGAAAAGAAAAATAAGAAATGAAGAATAAAGAAAGAAAACATCAATAAACCCAAGTTGAGGGGTTAAAAGTGTAAAAAGGATAAAGTACAAAAAGTTGGTGTAAAGGTGGGCATGGCCGCCCACCCTCTCTTCACATCACCTTTTTCATTCAGTTAGAGAGATAGAGTGAGAGAGCAGAAAGCTACGGGTTTGAAGAAGAAGAAGAAGAGTAGGTCAAATTCAAGGTAAGAATTCGAAGTTTCTATGTGTTCATGTTGGGTTTCGCCTCGATTATATGCTTATATGCTTATGTGTTTGTGTGTGTGTTCGTGGTGTGTGTGTTTTGTGGGTTTCTAGGAGCTTCAACTCATTTGCAAACGGGTTAGAAGGAAGATACACCCAAAGTTGCACCAGGTGAGTTTCTAGACCTCGGTTTTACTTGTTTCAAACTCTTCTTGGGGCTGAAAATGTATTAAAACGATTCTCAAATGTTTATGTATGTATACCTGTATGTTTTGTGCATGTTTGATGATGATTCTTATATTCCTATAAGTTGTTCATGCTTAGAATAGCCTTGGTAGCTTAGAACAATTAGGCTTGATGTTTGGGTTCGAAAATATCCTAGGAACATGTTGAACAGAAGGTTCATGCGCCCAAATAAGGCTCATGCGTCCAAATAAGGCTTATGCGCCTGGAAAGGCCTTAAAAATAATTAAGTGTAACTCATGCACCTGAACAGTACCCTCATGCTCCTAGAATATTAGTCGGACGACTAAGTGTAGGCCATGCGCCCCAATAGTGCCCATGCATCTAAATAACCCCCATGCGCCTAAGTTTCCATACGCCCGAATAGCCCATGCGTCTAAGTGTCCATGCGTCCAAATGGACCATACACCCGGATAGTGTCCATGCACCTAAATAGCTCATGTGCCTAAGTGTTGAAAGGGTTAAGTGTTGGCTGATGCGCCTGCATAGTGATAAAACGCCCGAACAGAGCCCATGCGCCCAAATAGTGTCAAAGCGCCTAAACACTTAGAATTTATTACAGAATTTTTGGGAGTCTGTGCTTTTAGGGTTTTGACCGAGGTTTGACTAGGGTTTATTAATGATGGGTTTCATGCATGGTTATGATTGTTGTATGATTGTTCCCTATTATTATTATCATTATTATTATTATTATTATTAATATTATTACTATTAGTATGTGACTTTACGTGGTGTGTTTATTATCGTACGTAAAGTATTACTAATAATAAAGTGAAAGAGTAATGAAGAAGAGAAGTGGAACCTAATTTAAAACGTTAACAAGTCTTGCAAGCTTATAGGAGGTACACGACCATGAGGTCGTCAGCTCAACTGTGATGCGGGTTAGCTATCCTCAGATGCATACGGGGCCAGTCAATTGAGATTGGCGAACCTTTGCAGCGTACCCTAGGTGTCTGGGCCAGCCTTGTATACAGTATGTAGAGCCCCTTGTGGGAACAGAGGTCCCAGCACCATTTCCCCCATGCACATAGTTTAGGGTATTGCTCATTGGTCCACATAGATAGTGAAAGATAAATATAAAAGAGTATAGAGTAAACAAGGCATACAGTAAAGAGAAAGCATTACGTGATTGTATAGTTATGCGTGCTCATGTATAAAGAGATGAAGTTTTCGTAAAAAGAGTATTTTCATATGTATACCTACAGAAAGTATTTTATTACTATTAAAACTAGAACTCACTCAGCAACACTGACTTTTATACATTTTCAGTTGGCAGGTAAATATTGCTGAGGATGGCACGAGGGTGAAGCTATTCGGCAGGGAAAGACTGACATCCATTCATGCTTATGATTGTTGTTGTTTTGTAATGCAATTAAACAATTCTTTTGTATCCAGTTAAACAATAGTGCATTGCTCAACAACAGTGTTTTAATGAAATAAATGGTTTTTGGTAAAGTAATTCCACTGCTTAAGCTTGTAAATTTATAATGTTTAATGTATTTAATGTTGTGAATGGCCAACTGTGAGGTCTCCGGGAATGGGGCCTTAAAAGTTGGTATCAGAGCCAAAGTTTAAGAGAATTGGGTTAAATAAATTTTTAAAACCTAAACTTAAACTGAAAATGGGAAAATTGGAGGGATGTCAGCCCGAGTAGCTACGTGCCATCAGGTATGTCTTTTCTTAATGTTAACCGGTATTATGTGCGCATGCTATTTGATGTATGTGCTCTTAGTAGATTTAGATATTGATTAAGTCAGGATAGGAAATGCTTGGATTATGAAGAGTAAAGTAAGTGGCTAATCACAACTAGCCACTGTAATCAGGGACTTACTATATTTGACATAAACCGAGTGGTTACCTTGAATGACCGTGTTAGTGTTTGAATCTTATAGCGTGTTAGAGGATGGCTGGACAGAAAACTTCCAAAACTCCTAAAGGTAAAGGTCGTCCACGTGTGACTAGGAGTAGTGCTAAGGCTCCTGAGACGACCCATGAGAACCCTAAGGTTCATGGCCGGAGTGAAGAAAATGAGAATGCTAGCTTGAATGCCTCAGTTAGGGAGATGATTACTCATGAAGTACACCAGGTCATGCAAACAGTCTTACCGTCTGTGGTGACTGAAGTCATCAGGGCTGTGAGAAGCGAGGAGAGGAAGGAGAAGGAGAGTAGAAAAGGATCAACCGACAAGGGAAGCAGAAGGGAGGAGGAACAACCAGAGCCTGAGACTGTATTGTCCGATAAGGAGGAGGATGATGTAGTGGGGGTAGCAACCGGAGGGTGCAGTTATGGGGCGTTCCAAAGGTGTAAGCCCCCGACTTTTGATGGCAATGCTGCTACTGCTCACCGCTGGGTGAGAGAGATGGAGGCAGTCTTGGAGATTAGTGAGTGTCGCAAGGATCAAAAGGTGAAGTTCGCGACTCACTCTTTCGCTGATTCAGCGCTGTGTTGGTGAATATTGTCCAAGCTGAGGGTGTCAGAGCCATTAGGAAAATGCGATGGAAGGAGTTTAAACAGTTGGTGATCGAGGAATTCTATCCTCACAGGGAACTCGATAAAATCAAGAGGGAGTTCTTGCAACTTGAAGCAGGAACCATGACCCACCAGCAGTACACCACTAAATTCAACGAGATGGCGAGGCTGGTGCCGGATCAGGTGATGCTGGTGTCAAGGAAGATCAAGAGGTACATCCAGGGACTATCGGCTGACATTCACAGGCACCTGATTGCTGCTCAGCCAGGTACCTTTCGATCGGTGGTGGATTTGGCGGGGTAGATTGTATGATGAGCGAGAGGAGACTATGGTGGAGGTGAAGAAGATGAATGGGGATTGTAAGAACTGGAATGGGAAGAGGTTTGGACGTGGTGGTTTCACTCCAAGCAACAAGAAGATGAAGGTGTACGACCGTGGGGTGTCGTCAAGATCAGGGTGGAATAAGTGTGGTAGTTGTGGAAGGGAGCATACTGGTGAATGCAGAATGGGAATGAATCTATGCTTCAGATGTGGCAAGCCTGGCCACATCGCTAGAGACTGTAGGGTGCTGAAGTGCTATAACTGTGGCAGGGAGGGCCACGCGACCAAAGACTATAAGAAGCCGACGGCGGAGAGCTCCGGAGCGAAGAAGAAGCCGGAGGAAGGAGGGCAGAGGGCAAGTGCTAGAGCTTACACCATGACCCGGGAGGAAGCCAGAGCTGATCCCGATGTCGTGTCAGGTATGTTTCTAGTAAACCAAACTTGTGCCTTTGTATTGTTTGATTCTGGTGCTAGTAGGAGTTTTATTTCCACTACTTTCTATGCTAAGTTTCCTATTAGTAGTAGAAATGTCAGTGAACCGTTCGATGTAGAAACTGCTATTGGCAAGTCCACTAGAATTACTGATGTGATAGAGGACTGTGCTATAGAACTAGAAGGTCATAGGTTTGCTGCTAGGTTACACGTGATGCCCCTAGGTGGATTTGATGTAGTACTAAGGATGGACTGGTTAGCAACCTATGAAGCAAATATCGTATGTCGCAAGAAGCTGATTCAATTAGTTGCGCCCGATGGGAGTTTGGTTACGATTTATGGAGATTGCGTTACTACGTTCCCGAAGATGATTTCGATGGAGGTGGCGGGGAAGTGCATGACACGTGAATGTAGTGCCTACTTGGCATATGCAAAAGATGTGGATGCGTCGGTACCACAATTATCTGAGGTACCAGTAGTGTGCGACTTTCCTGACGTATTCTCGGAAGACTTACCCGGCGTGCCACCGGATCGCGAGATTGAGTTCCAAATGATTTGATACCCGGTGCTCAACCCGTTGCCAAAGCACCATATCGATTAGCTCCGACTGAGATGAAGGAACTCATGAGCTAATTGCAGGAGTTGATGGATAAGGGATTCATTCGACCGAGTATCTCCCCATGGGGTGCTCCGGTATTGTTTGTAAAGAACAAGGACGGAAGTATGCGAATGTGCATCGACTATCGAGAGCTGAACAAGTTGACAGTGAGGAATCAGTACCTGTTACCAAGGATTGATGACTTGTTTGACTAGCTCCAAGGTGCCAGTTGGTTCTCGAGGATAGATCTACAGTCTGGCTACCGTCAACTGAAGGTGAAGGAAAAAGACATTCCTAAGACAGCTTTCCGTACGCGTTATGGACACTACGAGTTCCTCATTATGTCTTTTGGTCTAACTAACGTGCCAGCTGCCTTTATGGATTTGATGAATCGAGTGTGCCGGCCGATGTTGGATAGATCAGTGATTGTGTTCATTGATGATATCCTGATATACTCGAAGAGCGAAGAAGAGCATGGCAGTCACATTCGGGAGGTGTTGGAGACGTTAAGAAGGGAGAAGTTGTATGCCAAATTCTCCAAGTGCGCATTTTGGTTGCACGAAGTTTAGTTCTTGGGTCATGTGGTGAATCCTGACGGGATTATGGTAGACCCCGCAAAGGTGGAGGCAGTGATGCAATGGAAGTCACCGAAGACGCCATCCGAGATTCGTAGCTTCTTGGGGTTGGCGGGATATTATCGAAGGTTCATTCAAGACTTTTCCAAGATCACTTCTCCACTAACCAAGTTGACCCGGAAGATGTGAAGTTTGTATGGGGTCAAGCTCAAGAGAAAGCATTTGAGGAGTTAAAGGCAAGGTTGACTCATGCCCCTGTCCTGTCATTACCTGAAGGAAGTGAGGATTTGGTGGTCTATTCAGATGCTTCCTACTCGGGGTCGGGGTGTGTGTTAATGTAGAGAGGGAAGGTTATAGCCTATGCATCCCGACAGTTGAAGGTTCATGAGGTCAATTATCCCACTCATGACTTGGAGCTAGCAGCCGTGGTCTTTGCACTAAAGATTTGGAGGCACTATCTGTACGGGACAAAGTGTACCATTTTCACTGACCACAAAAGCTTGAAGTATTTCTTTGAGCAAAAGGACCTGAACATGAGGCAGAGAAGATGGTTAGAGCTCATAAAAGATTATGATTGCGAGATCCACTATCACCCGAGCTAAGCCAACGTGGTGGCTGATGCCTTTAGCCGAAAGGAGAGGCCCGAGCCAATTCGGGTGAAAGCATATCAACTGATCATGACCTCTGATGTGATGAAGCAAGTCAAAGAATTTCAAGATAAGGCACTGAAAGAAGATCATCTTAACTTTGAAAGGATGAGAGATCTAGTTGGGGAATTGGGTGAAAACACACTTGGTGTTAATACTCCATTTGGACGGGTGTGGATCCCTCGTTTTGGGGATCTACGTGTGAAGATTATGGATGAAGCTCACAAGACTCGATACTCCATTCACCCTGGTGCCACAAAAATGTATCAAGACATGAAGAAGGATTATTGGTGGCCGGGTATGAAGCGCGATGTGGTGGGGTATGTGAGTAAGTGCCTTACTTGTCTACAGGTGAAGGCCGAACATCAGAAACCATATAGGAAGATCCAACCTTTGTAACTCGTCATTGTGTGTCGGTTTCTATTGTATCCGATCGTGACACCCGGTTTACATCCAAATTCTGGAAAAAATTCCATGATGCCATGGGGACGAGGTTACATATTAGCACGGCTTATCATCCCCAGACTGATGGTCAGTCAGAAAGGACCATTCAGACACTGGAAGACATTCTTCGGTCATGTGTGATTGATTTTGGGGAAGTTGGGATGACCACTTACCGTTAGCTGAATTCTCATACAACAACAGCTATCATGCCAGCATTGGTATGCCACCATATGAGATTGTATACGGTAGGAGATGCAGAACACCCGTTTGTTGGGGTGATATTGGTTAGAAGGAATTAGGAGCGTCGAGGTAATTGAGGCTACGACTGAGAAACTAGAGGAGATTAAAGCCTTCATGAAGGCAGCCAAAGATAGACAAAAGTCGTATGCTGATAAACGACGCAGATCGATTGAGTTCCAGGTGGGTGACCGGGTTATGTTGAAGGTCTCACCTTGGAAGGGGATCATCCGATTCAGGAAACGAGGTAAGCTAAGCCCAAGATACATAGGACCTTTCCGAATCATTGCTCGAGTAGGAGAGGTGGCCTATAGATTGGAGTTACCAGATCAGTTAAGTGGAATTCACCCGATATTCCATGTATCTCATCTGAGAAAGTGCTTAGCTGATGAAGACATGATTGTTCCACTGGAAGACATCGAAGTAGATGAAAGGCTCAATTATGTGGAGCAACCAGTGGCAATCATCGATCGTAAAGAGAAGAGGTTGAGGAATAAAGTGGTTCCTCTTGTGCGTGTACAGTGGAAGCATAGGAAGGGATCCGAATCTACATGGGAGACTAAGGAGGAGATGAGGCAGCATTACCCTCGTCTGTTTGAGGAATAACAGGTTTCGGGGACGAAACCTATTTAAGGGGGGTGGACTTGTAACACCGAGTTATTCTTTAAAAAGAAAAGAAAATAAGAAATGAAGAATAAAGAAAGGAAACATCAATAAACCCAAGTTGAGGGGTTAAAAGTGTAAAAAGGACAAAGTACAAAAGTTGGTGTAAAGGTGGGCATGGCCGCCCACCCTCTCTTCACATCACATTTTTCATTCGGTTAAAGAGAGAGAGTGAGAGAGCAGAAAGCTACGGGTTTGAAGAAGAAGAAGAAGAAGAGGAGGTCGAATTCAAGGTAAGAATTCGAAGTTTCTATGTGTTCATGTTGGGTTTCGCCTCGGTTATATGCTTATATGCTTATGTGTTTGTGTGTGTTCGTGGTGTGTGTGTTTTTGTGGGTTTCTAAGTGCTTGAACTCATTTGCAAATGGGTTAGAAGGAAGATACACCCAAAGTTGCACCAGGTGAGTTTCTAGACCCCAGTTTTACTTGTTTTAAACTCTTCTTGGGGATGAAAATGTATTAAAACGATTTTCAAATGTTTATGTATGTATGCCCGTATGTTTTGTGCATGTTTGATGATAATTCTTAGATGCTTATAAGTTGTTCATGATTAGAATAGCCTTGGTAAGCTTAGAACATTTAGGCTTGATGTTTGGGTTCGAAAATATCCTAGGAACATGTTGAACAGAAGGTTCATGCACCCGAATAAGGCTCATGCGCCTGGAAATGCGTTAGAAATAATTAAGTGTAACTCATGCGCCTGAACAGTACCCTCATGAGCCTAGAATATTAGTCGGACGACCAAGTGTAGGCCATGCACTCCAATAGTGCCAATGCGTCTAAATAACCCCTATGTGCCTAAGTTTCCATACGCCTGAATAGCCCATGCGTCTAAGTGTCCATGCGTCCGAATGGACCATATGCCCGAATAGTGTCCATGTGCCTGAATAGCTCATGCGCCTAAGTGTTGAAAGGGTTAAGTGTTGGCTGATGTGCCTGCATAGTGATAAAATGCCAGAACAGGGCCCATGCGCCCAAATAGTGTCAAAGCGCCTAAACACTTAGAATTTATTATAGAATTTTTGGGAGTCTGTGCTTTTAGGGTTTTGACCAAGGTTTGACTAGGGTTTATTAATGATGGGTTTTATGCATGGTTATGATTGTTGTATGATTGTTCCTTATTATTATTATTATCATTATTCTTATTATTAATATTATTGCTATTAGTATGTGACTTTACGTGGTGTGTTTATTATCGTACGTAAAGTATTACTAATAATAAACTGAAAGAGCAATGAAGAAGAGAAATGGAACCTAATTTAAAACGTTAACAAGTCTTGCAAGCTTATAGGAGGTACACGACCATGAGGTCGTCAGCTCAACTATGATGCGGGTTAGCTACCCTCAGATGCACATGGGGCCAGTCAATTGAGATTGGCAGACCTTTGTAGCGTACCCTAGGTGTCTGGGCCAGCCTTGTATACAGTATGTAGAGCCCCTTATGGGAACAGAGGGCCCAGCACCATTTCCCCCGCGTACATAGTTTAGGGTATTGCTCATTGGTCCATATAGACAGTGAAAGATAAATATAAAAGAGTACAGAGTAAACAAGGCATACAGTAAAGAGAAAAGCATTACCTGTTTGTATAGTTATGCGTGCTCATGTATAAAGAGATGAAGTTTTCATAAAAAGAGTATTTTCATATGTATACCTACAGAAAGTATTTTATTACTTTTAAAACTAGAACTCACTCAGCAACACTGATTTTTATACATTTTCAGTTGGCAAGTAAATATTGCTGAGGATGGCATGAGGGTGAAGCTACTCGGCAGGAAAAGACTGACATCCATTCATGCTTATGATTGTTGTTGTTTTGTAATGCCATTAAACACTTCTTTTGTATTTGGTTAAACAATAGTGTATTGCTCAACAACTGTGTTTTAATGAAATGAATGGTTTTTGGTAAAGTAATTCCGCTGCTTAAGCTTGTGAATTTATAATGTTTAATGTATTTAATGCTGTGAATGGCTAATTGTGAGGTCTCCAGGAATGGGGCCTTATATGGATGGCCATGCGACTGAGGGTCATGCGACTGGAAGGTTATGCGACTAAAAGTTCATACGCTCAATAGTGCCCATGCGCCTGGAAGTTGCCCATGCGCCTGTATAGTGCTCATACGCCTGCATAGTGTTCATACTCCTAAAGACTTAGATTATTTTTTGATTTTTCGGGAAAAAGTTAAATGTAGGCTTTGACTTGGGATGTTCCCGAGGGTAAACTAAGTTGACTTTTTGGACTCATAGATGATGTGATGGGCGATGCATGATGGTGTATGATGTATATTATGCATGTATGATGGTGTCACACCCCGACCTACGGCGGAATCATCGGGGCGGACGAATGGGAGATGATTGTTCATAGCACATGGAACTAATTAAGTTGAAATAATATTCAATATCATTAATCATTAAATATTAGAAGAAAAGTAAAATAATAACATAATAATCAAGATACAACCAATAACATAAGTCTTTCAATTAGTCTAGGTGCAAGTCCTATATGAGCACAAGAAGATCTTCAAGTAAGAAACCTGAAACATGCTAAAAATAAAAGGTCAACTTTGAAAGTTGGTGAGATTTCCATAGTTTTCATACATATGTATATAAAAGATGGCAATTCATGTTGTAAGTTAGAGAACAAGTAACTAGGGATGTAAGACAGAATGCACAATCAAACCTTGACAAAGTTTTACAAGTCTCAAACGTTTACAAGTATATACGATTAGCTAAGTTTAATTGGATCAACCAAGCAGGCTTTTCAGACCCATGGATCTATGACGTCACTAGGCTAGTAATAGTTAATGATTGTACATGTATTCGACATTACATGGTAGCTATAAAGTTCAACTAACCACAACACACAAGTAAAGTGCCATAAGTTTACAAGAATCAAACGTTTACAAGTGCAATGGTTATAAAGTAACATGTTTCACCACAAAGTGTGAAAATATGAAAAAGGGGTATAGAAATACTCATATGATATATATACAAGGTGATGATAAGAAGTTAAACGATGCTCCAATGGTTTCTCTTACAAGTTGCCTAAACGTATAGATTCCAAGATTAAGTTCGATAATAAGATTAGCAACTAGACGTGAACCAGTTTCAATTGGAATTTGGGGGTTTAAATAATTATATGAAATAATAAATCATTTACGTTTTGGTTTAATAAAGATAATATAAATCAATTAAGTCAAAAAATAATTAAAATGTCTCAACAATTTAAGTTATTGATTTAATAGAAGTTAGGTATAATATGTGAAAAGAAGTAATTAATTTAATAATTAATTATTTAAAACTTGCTAAAAAGAATTAATTAAATACTTAAATTTATTTTATTTATTTATTTTAAATGATTTTATAACATTTTAACCTTTAAATGATTTATTGTAAAGGTCTTATAATATCAAAACTTTAAAATAATAATAAGAAAATAATAGAAAATTATATTTTTTTATAAGTTCCAAAAACTTAAATAATGTTTAAGAAATAACATTATTAACTAATTATATATGACATGATTAAATGAATAATTAATTATTTAAATAATTATTTAAATAACTATTTGAATAATTGTACATTTAATATATAGATTTATAATGTTTTAGAATAATCCACATTTGAACCATAATAGGTTTATAACATTTAAAATAAGTACTAATGTTTCTATAACCTTTGTTATCTTTTATGAAATAATTAATTTGAAAACTTAAAAATAATTTAATAATTTCATAAATGTTTTAGTTAATGAAATAATTTTTATTTTGATTTTATAATATAATAATACTTTTCTAATTTATAAAATGTTAAAAAAACTACTTTAAAAACAAGGATGATGGAGGCCCGGTTCGAACCCGGGACCTCTAGGATGAGATGTGTACAATGAACCAGTAAACCAAGGCCTCAGCCGCGGTTTGTATCATGTTTTAATTCATAAAAACAACACTTTAAACAAACCCCAATTCTCCAAGAACCCTAGTTTCAATTCGCATTAAATTAACCACGAATTCGAAGTTGTTAATGGAATTAACGTTAGGGCTTTGATTCGCCAAGTAAAACCGAGCATATAGATGTTATTAATTACCTGGATTGGTTTTGTTTGGTTACCAAACAAGAACAGGAACGAGTGCGATCGTGGAATTACCGAACATGGTTGATTCTTGATGGTTTAATTCGATTGACCACTTGAAAAGCTTCGTATGACTATGAATGTCGATTCCCCTCTATTAATTTCCAGTTAGAAGGTTTGAAAGGTGCCGAACGTTAGTTACAACTTCATGTTGTGCATTTGGATCGAACATGTCGTTTGTGTGTGTTGCAGGTGAAATTGGGTGTTCAAGAAGTTTCAGAATATTGATTTGAAGATTTTTCCTTGTTTGTACATGTCTGACTTGATCAGTTTCGGGTCGATCGAGTTCTTATTTTGAATACAAGTTTCGGTTTCTATTCGAGAGGATTAACAGAGCATTGATTTGAATTGAAACAGTCATTGAGTTCGAAACGGGCATGAAAGGGTTAATACGGCTTAATTGTGTTTTTAATCGCTTGTTTCGGGTGTGGAAAGGGTTGCCGAACTTGGTCGGGGCCCTTGCCAGCAGTTAGCCGGAGATACGGCCGGGGACGGGAGTGGGTTTGGGTGGTTTGGGTAGTTTTAATCCAATTTACAATTTTGGTCCTTGATGTTTAGGTTCATCATTAGTTCATACAGAAACTTCTAAATTAAGTTTTGAAAATTAACAAATAAACCTTAGACTTATATAAACTATTTTGAATAATAAACCAAATTAATTAGTTATTAATCTTTATAACCTATTAAATTTTTATAAGCAATATTACAATTTAATTCCAATTGTGTAATTAAAACAAAAGTTTAGAATAACCCTATAATCTTTATAAAATCCACATTTTATATGATTATTCCATTTATCAGTTTATAAAACATGATAAAAATTATAAATCCTGTTAATATTAATTATTTAGTTATTAAGGTGATTAAGAATAATAAACTTTATAAATCACATAGAAATTATTTTAAGTTTAATATTATTTTATAATAATTATAACTTCATTAATGATATATATAAAATATCATAAGTTTATAAATTTATTAAATAAAATATTTAAATGTAAATGTAAATCACAAATTTCACAAAGTTAAATAACACATTATTATTTTAATACCACCAAAATGAAAGAAATAGTTTAAAGGATATGGTTGATTTATTTAACCAATAAAAAAAAATCGGGTCCATATTTCAAAATGGCAGATGTTACAGTCTCCCCTACTTCAAGAAATTCCGTCCTGAAATTTAATCACGACGGGACTAATTTCAGGACAAGAGGCGACTTGGATCCGATTTCACGTTTTCACGTGAACTCTTGGAAGCGTTAAATTCAACAAGTTTAAATATAATGTTTTGCTATGCTTAAGTTTGTTAAGTTTCATAATTCATAATTTCATGTGTTTCATGGCAAAGGGCACCGATTATTAGTCTAGAGTTTTTAATTGATAAACGTTTTGCAGGATCGATGTATGTTACTAAACACTTAGTTTTTCTCTCAAACTCACCTAGAACAACACTCGGGTTAAGATAGAATCAGTAAGAGTTGATCACAATATAGAAAGTAATAAAGAACACAGGAAGTAATTTTCAAGGTACTTTATATATTGCTTCTCAACTCAAAATACAAGACTCTTACAAGCAGTAGTTGTTGTTATGAGTTACAAAGAGAACCTATATATAATACTACCTACAGCTAGATATACTTTGATTCCAGCTGGGATCCTATAGCTAAAGTCTATACTACAAGACTAAAGATTAATGTATCTCGGATCAATTCTTATCTAAGATTTGGTAGTCAGGACATGTCCCTGACTTACCTTTTGTCACCAACTAAAGTTGATAACATGTACTATCATGAAAAGGTGAATAGTGGAATAAAGTATGGTCAACTGCATGGCTCTTTAGGAAGAAGCCATACAGTATCAGAGGTCCGCAGCGGAGTGTCAGAGACCATACTTATGTCCACTGGTTCATAGCAGTGTCTTCCGAAGGTTAAATGGCTTCGGAAGAGTAACTACTTCCGAAGCCACTTATACTTCGGAAGAGACTGCTTCTTCCAAGGCTTGAAGATTTCCTTTTTCATCATACTTCGGAAGTGGTATTTAGTTTATTCTTCTAAGGCTTGAACTTCGGAAGTATACATTGACTTCGGAAGTAGAGTTCGGTCTTCGGAAGTTGATCTTTCACTTTGTCTTCGAAGGACTCTACAACCTTCGGAAGTTCCATGCTAAGCTTCGGAAGCCTTTGCATTCGGTACCAAAATTATCTAATTGACTTAGTTTTGGTTGCATTAGCCTTCTTCTTGATCCAACAAACTCCCCCTAGGCTGATGCTACCAAAACTTCACTTGTTTATGCTTCTCAAAACTTTCAGCACCAAGGAGAGTAAATATTTGTCTATCTCCTTGTTCTTCCCTGATGTGGTGCTGAGAAGTTTGTGCAGATCCTTGGTGGACAGGAAATCCAGTCTGTCACGTTAGATAACATGTACCCTCTGTTGTTGCCCTCTGAAAAGATTTAGTTGATGGGAACTGTAATCATATTCCCATCTGACTATATGTTCCAATTCTGGACCCTCCACCATCTGTAGAAAGGCAGTGCCTTTGGTGGGAGGTCTTTCCTTGTCTTCCTGTCTTCTCAATCTCAACTCTTCTTCAAGCCTTTGCAGTTAACTCGGCTAGGTTGGAGGGGTTGGAAAATGGCTTCTCTTCTAACTCAGCAATATCAAACCTGCTGGAGTGTAGCAGAGAGGTTGCATTAAGTCTATTGACTTCGCCATTCTCTCTTTCCACAACAAAGTTGTGAGACGTTTCATCGAACCTCCACTGGACTATTTTCTTTCTAGGCATAAAAGACTGACTAGGAATCTTTTTCTCTTTCTTTGTGTCCAGTAGAGTCACCAGTTTCCTTCTAAGTTTCTTCTCTTCATCATTTAATGAAACTGAGTTGTGGCCTAGAAGTCTAGCTACCCGGTCCAGTGTTCCTTTAGATAAATCAAGAAATTGATCTCTTGTGAGGGAACAAGAGGGCCCTGCCAAAGAAGCCATGTGCCCAAAGATAGTCTTTCATCCAGGCCTTCTCAGTGAGCTTCTTGGTTGCAATGTCCCTAGCCTTTTCTTCTTTCCTCTTCTTCTTCTCCTTTTCCTTTTCTCTTGCAGCCTTCTTCCTTTCTTTCTCCACTGATCCTGCTCTTGTTGTAGAGCCAGAGGATCGTATCATCATTGTGTGGAGAAAGTTCCTGAAGATTAAAGCCTCTGGAGAGTAGTTAGTTTATCCTATCTTTCCTTAGCTGCAGCTCAGCTTCCTTCTGTTTTTCTTCTTCTTTCTCCAAGGCCAACCTGGCTTCTTCTTTAAGTTTCAGCCGGTTGCCTTCTCTCAAATCCATCAATTCTCTAGTGGTAGCAGAGTGTCCTCTTCATTGACAGCTCCCATTTGGATAAGCTGGTCAATGATCTCTTCTCTTCTTTTGTTGTTGACAACCTCCTGATCGGTTGCAGCTGCTTTTCTACTGGCAGCTAGAAACTTCTCAGTTGGAAGTATTCCTTTCTTCTTAAGTTTCTCAATCTTCTCCTCTTCCTGAAGCTCTTTCGCAGTCAATTTTCTATTGCCTTTATCTTTTGAAGTGCTTGACTATGGGGTTCTTGGAGAGAGGGTTCTGACTGTTGAGAGAGGTAGAGATGGTGTCTGTGATGGAAGAAGTTTCAGAAAGTCCCTCGCTATTCACCTTAGATGCCATTTCAAGGATTGCATCTGTGATGATCAGTTCCTCGGACATCTTAAACAGTCCTTCAGCCGCACTTCCATTTCAGCTTCGGAAGATTCAGCTTGTTCTTCCGAGGCTTTAACTTCAGCTTCAGAAGTTAGAGGAGATGCAGATTCTGTCCCAACTGTTTCAGTTGCTGGGCCATCAGTCCCCTTTCCCCTTCGAAATGAATCTTAGGTTCCATGTGGACCTTAGGTTGACCAACTTCTTCCATAGTGTAGAAGGTGCAGTCAGCCTCTGAAGCTCTTCAGCTCCAAAGTAGAGCATTGCAGCATCTGGACTTGGCTGATCTATGGATGATCTTAATAGAAACTTGGTGAAGAGTCTGTAGAGATCATTGTGCATCTTTGAGCCAATCTACAGAATGACTTCAGATGGCTCAGACACAGTGATGATAGGAGTAAATGAAGTTGAAGTTGAAGTGTGGCTCTGTTGGGGGTCCTCAAGTGTTTGTCTCTGAATATCCTCCCCCTTTTTGGTAGGATCATCTTGAGAGCTACATGAGCTAGAGGAAGAAGTCAATGAGACCTGAACAGGTACATGCCTGACAGACCTCTCTATCTGTTTCTCAGCTAGTTTGGGATTGAGATTGTCAATCTCAAGTTGCTGAGTGGCAGACCTTGCTTCTAAAGTCCTAACCAAGGATTCAAGGTTTGAGACTTTAGATAGAAGGTCATGAATGAGGAGTTTCATGCTTCCCACATCTTCTTTTGAAGAATCACAGGGAGATGAGGTAACATACCTGGTATGTTCAGCCTCACCACCAGATGTGGTTTCTTGGCACCCTGGTTTCCCGTGCTCAATGATGTCTCTTTCAGAGTCATCATAGTGCTCGGTTGTTGCAGATTAGGTCTGAGATATGTTACCACTGTCCACAAGGTCCATTAAGGCACCTTCTTTAGTGGCAACTAAATCTACATGAGTCCCATCCACATCAGTGGGACTCACCTTAGTAATAGGTTGCTGATGGGGGCTAGAGATAAGGGATTTCTCCGAGCTCTATTGATCTTGAAGAGGGTGTTGTAGATCAACTTCATTGCCACGGAGAGATGTTATCTCTTTATCTGTTTTGAAGAGAAGGTCAGTAAAAGATAGGGAGGTTAAGCCTACTGACCCTGGACCTTGATCAATGCCTACAGGCATTGAGCCTTTGGTGGGTCTGTCCCTTGTTGGCTGTTTAGAAGAGTGTAGATACTCATTCTGAGGGCTGCTGGTTTGGGTGTCGGGTTTCTGGGTTTGAGACTGAGAAGACTCAAAACTCATATTGAGGTCAAAAGAGAAGGATGGAGAGACCCCAGACTGAGTGGGAGCCCATGTTTCCACTATAGGCTTTTTGGATTGAATAGGAGGGGCTTGTTCAATCAGAGTAGATTGAACAAGGGTTCGTTTGGGGCATCTTTGATATGTGATGGTGATGGGGGGAGAAGGCAGTTTTGGCATTATGGAGGTGTTGCTGGTGTGGGTCATCACCTGTGGGGTGAACAGGGATGTCACGAGGAGCTATGCGCTCAATCATACCTGGAAGCAGAGTGGTGTACTTTCCAGTGAAGTTGGTGGATACCTTCTTCAATGTCTTGAAGATGGTAGGCCGCATGTGGGGGACATCAGAGCAACTGCACAGACAAGCATGCTCTGGTCCAACTCACAGTTGATGATGTGTTGGATGAATCTAGGATACATATAGAATGTCTCCCTTTGTAGATTCCCAATAGATTGGTAAACACAAATCGTGAGTAATTGAAGCGTATGCCTCTCACCAGTCCATGAACTAAGTATCCTAGTTCATATGGGATTTGATCCCATCTGCTGGACTTGTTGACAAGTAGTGGAGAACAACATGCAGGAGTAACTTCAATTGTAAGAGAAGTTGAACTTGTATACCGTTGACCTGTTGATGTCGCCGCCATATCCCATAAGGATGTAGGTGCTATCCAAGTCTGCTTCGGGAACTCAGTAGGAGCTCCTTCATTATAAAGCTCTAGATGCTCCCTGATGAGTTGTTCAGTAATGATCAACTCCTGTCCACAATGCTGGACCTTAGTACTCGAATCCATTTAGGGTTTCGGCTTGACCATTTCCCCAAAATTCAACCATGTGGTTGGAGAAAACAGTGGGGTTAATGGTAAGAGCAGTGTAGTAAGGTGATTGGGTGAGAAAGGAGATGATTTCAGAGAAGTCGGCATCCCTTGAAGAATCAAGGAGTGCGACCTGGTTGTGCTGAGGGTTAAGTGCCATTTGGAGAAAGGTGAAAGTGGATGATTTTGAGCTTGGGTAAAGTTACAGAGGAGAAAAATTTCTAGGGCAGTAAGATTGCAAGTAAGAAGATGAGATTGAATAGTCGAGATTATTTAAAAGAGGGTGGGAAGGCGGTAATGGGGGTTAGGATAAGGTGATGTGACGGTTTAGTGGATGAAATGATAGTGGCGGTAAGGTTAAAATCAGTTAAATAATCTGACATCATTACAAAATCTTTGCTTTTTACAGTGTGGGGCCCAAGAGATTTACGTTACACAGTAGAATCTTTCTTTCGAATGTAAAACATTTCCGAAGGTAATTTGTCTTCCAAAGGCAATTCTTACTTCCGAAGCAAAAAGTTTGCTTCCAAAGGTTAGAGTTGCTTTCTGAATGGAGAATTAGTAAACCTCAAAAGTAGATCTGATATGTAATCAATCGCTTCTTCCAAGACAAAAAGTTCTTCCGAGAAGAAATATTATCCTATGAGAAATTATGCTTCGGAAGATATAAAAATAACTTCCAAGGGTAAAATTTACACTTGGAAAATTTTCAAAAAGATCGTTTGTAACAGGGCTTAAATTGTATTGACAAAAGACATTACATATTAAAAGGTTTTCAAAAGAGGTGATCTAATCAATGTTTATCATCCCAATAGCTGTTATGAGACTTAAATCTTTGCTCATCAAAAGCTTTGGTGAACAAATCAACATATTGTTCATTGAGTCAACTTTGATTAGTTTAATCAGATTTTTCTCATGAATATCTCTAATGAAATGATACCTGATGACAATATGCTTTGTCTTGGAATGCTTCACCGGATTTTCAGTAATGGAGATAGCACTGTTGTTGTCAATATGGATAGGAGTACTCATAAAGTTGAATCCATAGTCTAACATCTGATTTTGAATCCATAGTAGTTGAGCACAACAGCTAGCAGCAACAATGTATTCAGCTTCAGCAGTTGATGTAGACACACAGGATTGTTTCTTGCATTGCCATGAGATGAACCTTCCCAAGAAATTGACATCCCCCTGATGTTGATTTCTTGTCAATATTGCAGCCCCTATAGTCACTGTCAGAGTATCCATAAAGATTAAGTCCTTGTTCCTGGGATACCAGAGACCTAGTTTAAGTGCTCCTTTGAGGTATCTGAGGATTCTCTTAACAACAGCTAAGTGACACACCTTCGGAGCAGCCTGATATCTTGCACAAATGCAAGTAGCAAACATGATATCAGGTCTACTAGCAGTAAGATACATCAGAGAACCAATAATGCCCTATAATGATATGATTAGTATCCTCCCCTTCAAGGTCAGGACAAAGATTATGGTTTTTGGGAATGGGTATCTTGGCAGGCTTGTAATCCTTCATTTCAAATCTTTCTAAGATGTCAGAGACATACTTAGATTGATTAATGAAGAACCCTTCCTTCATTTTCTTCACCTGAATTCCAAGGAAAAAGTCCATTTTTCCCATGGACCTCATCTCAAACTTGTTCTTCATAATGCTCTCAAAGTCCTTACACATTTGGTCATTTGAAGAACCAAATATGATGTCATCAACATAGACTTAAACGAGCAAGATGTCCTTTCCCGACTTTCTGATGAAGAGAGAATTGTCAATGGTACCTCTAGTATAGTCATTCTTCAGAAGAAATGAGACAATGTCTCGTACCATAGCCTAGGTGCAACCCATATAGAGCTTTATCCAATTGGCACACATAGTTGGGGTGCTGTGGGTCTTCAAATCCTGGAGGTTGGCATACATAGACTTCCCTATCTATATCCCCATATAGAAATGCACACTTGACATCAAGTTGATAGACAGTGAAGTCCTTGGATGCAGCATAAGCAAGGAAGATCCTAACTGCCTCAAGTCTTGCAACTGGTGCAAAGACATCAGTATAATTAATTCCTTCCTCTTGTGTGTATCCTTGAACTACAAGTCTTGATTTGTTCTTGATGATCAAGCCTCTATCATCTCTCTTGTTTTTGAAAACCCATTTAGTGCCTATTGGTACTTGACCAGATGGTAGCGGACATAGGTTCCATACCTTCTGTCTCTTGAATTGAAGCAGCTCCTCTTGCATTGATTCAAGCCAGCTACTATCTTTTAAGGTATCTTCTACCTTCTTGGGTTCCGTCTGGGATAGAAAGCATGAGTACGAGCAGACATTCCCATGATGAGTCTGTTCTCTTGTTCTCACACCCTCAGTGACATCCCCTATGATGTTCTCAGCAGGATGAGTGTTATGAATCCTCAGGCGAGGAATCACTTCTAGTTGCAGAGATAGATCCAGGTTGGACATATTCTGCTCAGGAACTGGAACATTTTGTCCTGCTGTTGTTTCAAAATCATTCAATGAGGACTGATTGAATGAGTGAGAAACATCATCAATGGTTGGCTGTGAAGTGGTGTTGACAGTTTCCTGTCCCTTCAAAACACTACTTCCTTCTGCCTGGTGTTGTGGTGGATCACCTGATGAGTTTTGAGGCTCAGTGAGTGATTCACTTGAAGAAGCTTCACAATTCCTTGATATGGTCAAGCTATCAGATCTATGAATGGTGGAGACTTCGTTTGCAGCTCTTGGAGAATTTGGACTAGGTCTGGGAAGCTCAAACAGTTGATCATCAGCAGCAGCATCAGCATCATTTTGAGCACCTGTTCCAACTGAAATATTCTCACAAGATGGTTTAGAATAGTTAGGAAACAATTCTAAATCAAAGATATCATAAGTGCCATTCCCCTTAACATAAGGAGTGTGCTCATTAACAACTATATTAGATGACTCCCAAATTGTTGATTCTTAATGTTGTATAGTCTGTAAGCTTTGGAGCTTGAAGTGTATCCAACAAAGATAGCATCATCTGAATTTTCAGCAAATTTTGCTAAATTGTCTTTTGTGTTAAGTATGGTACACCTGCTGCCAAAGGACCTTAGAAAGCCATGAACGGTGGCCTCTTGTTCCATAGATCATAAGGGGTTTTTCCATGGGGCTTAACTAAAAGAACTCTGTTCTGCACATAGCGTGCAGTGCTGACTGCCTCTGCCCAGAATGTTAGAGGTAGTTTTGAATCAGCTAACATAGTTCGAGTAGCCTCAATAAGTGTCCTGTCCTCCTTTCAGCAACACCATTTTGTTGACGGGTTCTGGGAGCACTATATGTCTGGCAATCCCTTTTGAGTTACAGAATGAGTCAAGAACGAAGTTCTTAAACTCAGTCCCTTGATCACTTCTAATGATTTTAACCTTGTGATCAATTTGATTTTCTATTTTAAGAATAAAAGATTTTAGTGTTTCAGCAGTTTCATTTTAGTTCTTAAAAAGAATACCCATATGAATCTTGTAAAATCATCAACTATCACAAGGCAATATGATTTCCTTCCAATGCTCATTATACTTGTGGGACCAAAGAGATCATGTGCAATAAGTGTAATGGAGTATGATAGAGTTAACACATTTGGATTTATGAGATGTCCTGTGTTGTTTCCCCTTCAGGCATGCAACACAGTTATCTTTGCAGAAAAACTCCTTTTTAGGCAAATTTATTCATTGTCTTAAAATTTACATGACACATCCGTTTATGCCACAGTGTTGACTCATCACTATCAGCTTTGGAAAGAAAGCATGATACTTCACCCATTGGGGAAGCATTGTTCATATCAAGCTTGTACATATCCCTTTTCTGGAGATCTATGAAGCACCAATTCTGGAGGAATTGTCATCCCAGGTTTGAGGATAATGCACTCATGTTCTGTGAAAAGCTTTTGGTGCTTTTGATCACAGAATTGAGAAACACTTAACAGATTATGTTCAAGCCGTTTGACAAAGTGAACTTTGTCAACCTTTAATTTACCATTGGATATACTCCCTCTGCCAGAAATATATCCTCCGGCCTCACCTCCAAATTGGACAGGACCTCCATCATAGTTCTGAAACTGTTGAAGGAGAGATCTATTCCCTGTCATGTGCCTGGAGCATCCACTATCTACAATCTAGATATTGTTGTTCTTGTCATATGGATGTCCTGCACATAAGATGAGAATGTTAGTTTTGTTGGAAGCCCAAGCCTTGCTAGTCTTGGGTTCTTCCAAAGATAAAGACATAATTGAACCAAATGTCATGCATGGGGATTCAATAGAGGTCTTTGAAGAGAAGAGGTTTGGGCTGCAGCATCTTCCTTGATCTTCCAGTCCATCAGTTGGTTGATCTTGGAGGACAAGCTTGTTGAAGCTTTAGCAGCATGACTATCTTCCGAAGCTTCTTTCTTTTGGAAGAAGTCTTCACCACCTTTCTTTCCGAAGCAGTCTTCTTCTGGGGAGGTTTCAAGGGAACTTTCTTGTTCTTCCGAACCTTAGTAGCTTTTGCTTCCGAAGCCATTTTCCCTTCAGAAGAAAGAGCTTCTTCCAAAAGCAACCTGGCTTCAGAGACTAGCTTTCCTTTTTTCATCACTTGAACCGTTTGAAAAGGTCCAAATGTGAAACCTTCCTTGACTCCTTCTTTCCTAACATTATTTTCATAATGTGTGCTTGCAGGATTGTAGTAACAATATTTTGCCATGTGGTTTTGCAGACCACACATTATGCATGCAATGTTAGCTCTTTGGGAATGTGAGGGTTGCTGTTTCTTAGGCTTCTTTTCTTCATCACAACTTTTCCCTTCAACTTATGATCCTTTGGTAGGACAGAAGTGATGTATTACTATCCTTTCCTAATCAGAAGTACCTAACACTTGGAATCCAGCTGAGATAAGACACCCTTCTGCTTGGGGTCAATCTTTAGCTTGGACTCAGCCACCTTCTTGGTAATTCTCCTAGCAGCTTGGCTCTGCTTCCTCTGGCTTAGTGGTTAGGATTTTTTCTTCACAGGAGGAGATGGGTATATCTACCCGTTCCTTCCCTGTGGTGACCACTATTATTGCTTCATCCTTCAACTCTGGTGAGGAAGGGTCAGCAGTTGGAACCTCTTGCTCTTCAGTACCATATCTAGGCTGTCTAATAGACTCATAGGACTGTGGTGGAGCAATTTCATTAGTTCCCAACCCTCCTTTGTTTTGATAGAAGAGTTTGGAGTGGGAGGATGATGCAAGAATAGCTTGGAAGTTTTGCTTAGAGATAGCATGCTTCCTGGCCTGAGCCTCAGCAATGACAAGCTGGGCTTGAGCCTCAGACAATTTGGATATCAGATCTTTGATTTGAGTCTTGTAGTTGGTGTGTTCATGTTTTAAAAGAGACACAGTTTTCTCTAACTCCTCAATTTTCTTTTGATAGTCAGATTCACTCTTTTAAAATCAGATTTTAAAATATTTAAAGACTAAATACAGATCTGATTTCCATATTGTAATCCTGATAGAGTTTAACTTTAGCTATACAGGCTGGAGTGCAGAGATGTTCATATACCTGGGCATCTGTTCCGTCCATGAGAGCTTGAGCAGGAGTCACATCCTGTACCATGAAGCTCCAGTCAACTTCTTGAGCCATTGCAGCTGTTTCAGTTGACTTCTTAATGGGCTTTGAGGTTGAGGGATGTGTGGAGGCTGTGGGGTTCCCGGATTGGTCTTGGGAGCCTTGCATTCCCTTGATTTCAAAGTGACCCAATTAAGTGACCCAGTTGGTTATAGTTGTAACACTTTGCCTTGGTCTTGTCAAACCCAAACTTGCTGGTAGTTGGGTTTTGAGGGAAGTGCCTTCCAGTTCTCTTAAAGAACTTCTTCACTCTGTAAGTTAAAAGAGCCATCTGTTGGACAATGTCCACGTACTCTACATCATCTGGACTGAAACACTCAAGATCATCAAAGCAGGATTGAAAATCACCAGAGTGTCCACTTCCTCAGACAAAGGCACAACTTTCCTGAAAGGAGCTGTGTTGAGCCTGTTGAGACCTTGGAGTCTCAGGAAAAGTGATGTAAGGTCCAGAAGAACAAGATGGCTGCTGATAATTCAGGAAATGCTGAGGTTGTGGGGGTAATGAGCCTTCAACAACCATTAAAGTGTTGCTAGCAGGAAGACTCATGGGTCTGCTTGTTTGGTGGCCCTCTTACTCTCCATCTCTAGGCGATATCCATCAAGGATGCCATAGAGTTTAGTCATGGTGAGAGTGTTCAAGTTCTCTGTCCTCTTGATAGAGACACAGTAAAATTTCCACTCGTTTGGAAGAGCACTCATGAACTTTCTAGTAAGATCTCTGAGTTCGGGAGTGATCTTCACAGACTGAAGAGAAAAGATAAGATCCATGTACTTGAAGTACTGCTGTCTGAGGGTCTCTCCAGCAATATGAGTTAAGTTCTTGAACTGCTGCTCCAGTGAGTCCTTCTTTGAGTCATTGGAGCTTGAGTACATCTGAGCAAGTGCATCAAACAATTCTTTGGTAGTCGTGCAATGCTCGAATCCCACCATAATGGAGTTCGATATTGCAGTCATGAGAATGGTCATAGCATTGTTGTCGATATCCATCTTCTTTTGGTCTTCATTAGAGTAATCCTCTACAGTCTTTTCTATCATGGCACCATTTCCACCAGGTGATGGCACCTTAGGCTTATACGGGCCATTGACAATGGAGTTCCACCTGCTGTCTTGATATCTGATGAAGCCTTCCATTCTCCTGCTCCAAGACCAGAAATTTTTAGGAGTAATGATGGGAGCCTTTGTCATGGTTCCCATCTCTACCTTGGACTTGTTAAGGGCCATTAGAGTGAGTGGGTTGTAGGGAGGAGTGAAAAAAAAGTTGATTTGGATGGTTAGATCACGCAATCAAGAGCCTGAGAAGCTCTGATACCAATTGCAGGATCGATGTATGTCACTAAACACTTATGTTTTTCTCTCAAACTCACCTAGAACAACACTCGGGTTAAGATAGAATCAGTAAGAGTTGATCACAATATAGAAAGTAATAAGATCACAGGAAGAAATTTTCAAGGTACTTTTATATATTGCTTCTCAACTCAAAATACAAGACTCTTACAAGCGTAGTTGTTGTTATGAGTTACAAAGAGAACCTATATATAATACTACCTACAACTAGATATACTTTGATACCAGCTGGGATCCTATAGCTAAAGTCTATACTACAAGACTAAAGTTTAAGGTATCTCGGATAAAGTCTTATCTGAGATTTAGTAGTCAGGACATGTCCCTGACTTACCTTTTGTCACCAACTAAAGTTGGTAACATGTACTATCATGAAAAGGTGATAGTGGAATAAAGTATGGTCAACTGCATGGCTCTTTAGGAAGAAGCCATACAGTATCAGAGGTCTGCAGCGGAGTGTCAGAGACCATACTTTGTCCCTGGTTCATAGCAGTGTCTTCCGAAGGTTAAATGGCTTCGGAAGAGTAACTACTTCCGAAGCCACTTATACTTCGGAAGAGACTGCTTCTTCCAAGGCTTGGAGACTTCTTCTTTTCATCATACTTCGGAAGTGGTATTTAGTTTATTCTTCTAAGGCTTGAACTTCGGAAGTATACACTTGACTTCGGAAGTAGAGTTCTGTCTTCGGAAGTTGATCTTTCACTTTGTCTTCGGAAGAACTCTACAACCTTCGGAAGTTCCATGCTAAGCTTCGGAAGCCTTTGCATTCGGTACCAAAATTATCTAAGTGACTTAGTTTTGGTTGCATTAGCCTTCTTCTTGATCCAACAACTCCCCCTAGGCTGATGCTACCAAAACTTCACTTGTTTATGCTTCTCAAAACTTTCAACACCAAGGAGAGTAAATATTTGTCTATCTCCTTGTTCTTCCCTGATGTGGTGCTGAGAAGTTTGTGCAGATCCTTGGTGGACAGGAAATCCAGTCTGTCACGTTAGATAACATGTACCCTCGTTGTTTTGCCCTCTGAAAAGAGTTAGTTGATGGGAACTGTAATCATATTCCATCTGACTATAGGTTCCAATTCTGGACCCTCCACCATCTGTAGAAAGGCAGTGCCTTTGGTGGGAGGTCTTTCCTTGTCTTCCTGTCTTCTCAATCTCAACTCTTCTTCAAGCCTTTGCAGTTAACTACTCGCTAGGTGAAGGCTGCTAAGATGATTTGATAAGAGCAGCAGCTTTAGAGTTTGAGGGGTTGGAGAATGGCTTCTCTGCTAACTCAGCAATATCAAACCTGCTGGAGTGTAGCAGAGAGGTTGCATTAAATCTATTGACTTCGCCATTCTCCATTTCCACAACAATGTTGTGAGAAGTTTCATCGAACCTCCACTGGATATTTTCTTTCTAGGCACAAGAGACTGACCGGGAATCTTGTCCTCTATCTTAGTGTCCAGCAGAGTCACCAGTTTCCTTCTAAGTTTCTTTTCTTCATCATTTAATGAATCTGAGTTGAGGCCTAGAAGTCTAGCTGCCCGGTCCAGTGTTCCTCTAGATAAATCAAGAAATTGATCTCTTGTGAGGGAACAAGAGGATCCATCAACATAGGTAAGTTGATAGAATCTTCATCACATGAGACTTCTGTTGATACATGTTTGTCCTAGATCATGATATGTGATGTAATAGATCTTGTTTGGTATGATTAATGAACTGATATTGATAGTCTGTTGTTATAATGCTAATAGTTCATTAATGAGTCGTGACTGAATTGATTGGGTTTATGATTACTTGAATGATTACATATAATATTTATTAATTAATTAAAACATTCAAACTTAACTTAATGAAGTTCTCATGCGAATGGCTCATGCGAATGAACCATAAGCATGAAGAACTTCACACGATTGACTCAGTCGCACGACTGAACCAGGAGACTGGATCAGTCGTACGACTGTATCATAAGATTGGATCAGTCGCATGACTGAACACTCAGTCGCACGAATGAACCTACCGCATGGTTCAATCGCACGACTGAACCAAACTAATGGTTCAGTCGCACGATTGGATATGCCTACCTATAAATACAACTCAATTCGTGAAAAACAAAGACACTCGATCAATTACGATTCCAGACGAACCCTAGCCGTCCAGAAACCTTCCAAATCGTTCTCCAAGTTCATAGAACACATTAGATCGATTCCCAATCGACTTCTAACGTTAGTTTCAATCCTTGATTGATTCTTCGTGTGTTCTCACTGATTGGATCGCCAATCAAATAGGATTCCATACTATTTGATCTGGTTTACACGTGATCTCTAGGTATTTCGGTCAAATACCAGGTCCTAACAAGTGGTATCAGAGCTATTGGCTCTTGATTGTGCTGATTCAATCAAGATTGCATAAAAGTTTGTGTTTTTGCACTAAAAACGCAATCTTTGGCATCCAAAGTGATCTTGGAAGTTCCCTGCTCATCGACGTTTGTTTCTACGGACTTAGGCGATTAGAACTTGTGAAATTTCGAATTTTTACAGCTGAAACTCGTCAAACCTAGAAATTTTCGCAAAACAGCAGCTTCAGTCGCACGAGTGACTCATTCGCACGACTGGACTCCATTCGCATTGCTCATACGCATGATTGGACCTAGTCGCACCCTCATTCGGCCAACTGAACCGTTCGTTCGCATAGCTCATACGCACCAGATTCATTCGCACGACTACCTGTTCAGCCGCACGATTGAACCAATCGCAGAGCTTATACGCACGATTAGCTCATTCGCATCCTTCAGTCACATCAGTGAAAGTTTATTTGAATAGATTATAAGTTTATTAGTCATGAAAGATCAGATGTCAGCCTTTACTGCTGGGAAGGACTCAAGGATACAGAATCTGCTGTTGCTTGAGAGTGAGGTGGGGAATCACAATAAACCACCAAAGCTTTTGACTTTAGATGAGTTTCCCCACTAGAAACAACGTTTTGAGATCTACCTTAATGGAGTAGATCCTAATCTGTGGGAAGCCATTGAGATTGGTTATAGTACACCGGTGGGAGCTGATGGAGTTAGCTAACATTAAGCGGGATGACAGACGCACAGAAAGTAAAGTACAATGCAGAGAAAAGAGTGTATGCATTGATCACTCAGTCTATCCCCAAAGACATATTCCACCAGTATTCAGAGAACAAGCAGTCCAAGAAACTGTGGGATGAGCTAGAGAAGAGATATGATGGGAATGCATCATTGAAGGCAATCAAGGCAAAGGAGTTAAAGAAGGAATTCGATAACTTCTCATCAATTGGTAATGAAAGTTTAGACGAAGTCATAGACAGATTCTACCACTTGATGAGCGAATTGCATACACATGGAGTGGCTACTACCATGGAAGAGAAAGTAAGCAACTTCGCAGACGGGTTGCCTGATAAATGGGCTACATTCGTGTCTAACCTGAGACAGAATGGAATCCTTGTAAAGCTGGATATAAATGACTTCATTCTTAAGTTGCGAGAAGAAGCACTAAGGATGAAGTATAGAGCTCAGAAGTCTTCGTACACACAAAATCCAGCTTTATACAACGCCACGCCTCAAGCTAAGACATCTGGAGCACCCCTCCAGACTGCTTTTGTGTCTAGCTCGTCAGGTCCTTCACATGCTTCTCCTTCTGGATCAGACACGTCTGGGTCATCATGTACCCATCATATTGGATCAGAAGCAAGCGCTACCAAACTGAAGATCGAGAACCTCGGTAATGTGACCGTGGAAGTAGCTAGAGAGCATATGGATCTTTTAGCAGCAGTGGTTCATTCATATGATGGACTTGTTGCCGGGAAGATTGGAAACTGCCATCTGGCAGATGAGGACTACGAGCAGGTGGATGAGATGGAGCTTGAGAGAATGGATATAATGTGGCCTTAGCAAGTGCTGTCCGGAGGGCGAAGAAGTTTGTGAAAAAGACTGGACAGAACTTGGTTGCTACTAAGGATACCACCTTTGGCTTCGACAAGAGTAAAGTGACCTGCTTTAACTGTGGTGAGAAAGGGCACTTCAAAAGAGAATGTGTCAAGCCAAAGAAAACGGGGATGGGAACCCGTTCTCATCCTTTACTCGCCAAGACAAGCAACCCACTAGTTCTACTTCATCAACAAGGATCCAAAAGCCTTGATTGCTCATGATGATGAAGGACAGGATTGGAGTTTTAGGTTTGTCTCACCAGGAGAATCTAACATTGCCAGTGTTGAGGATGTTGATGATGATTCTGCAAGTGAAGGTGATATAGCAGTTGAGATAGCAATGTCACATAGTGAAGAAACAACTGCAGCCGAGGTCAGTTACAAACCAATTGAGAAGTTTCCACGTCAGAGACAGAAAAGTCAGAATCACCAGAACCAGAATCATCTGATGCTTCACTGATGGCTAACTCTTCTGAACCAACTCAGGTAAGTACCACTGACCAAATTTTTAATAACCATGCTTGTTCTGATTGTGACACTTTTAGGAATAGCATAGATGAAAAATTTGCTAGGTTAAGATCATAATGATAACTTAGTAAAAGATTTACGTCTGTGCACTGAGGCTAATAGAGTACAAACAAAATGAGCATAGTTATAAAGAAAAGATAGATCTATTGACTAAACAACTTAGGGAAACCGAAGTAGTGGCTTTTAACCAAGCAAATGACATTAGGTACTATCTAAACTCCCTAGAAGACACTAAGAAACAAAAGGCAGTTCTAGAAGTCGAAGTTAATTCATTAAAACAGAAACTGCATAGTTGGACTAGCTCTTCCACATAGTTCAACACTAGTGAGAGAAAGGAATAACGGGGAGGGATTAGGCTACAAAGTGGTTCCACCACCACCTAAGACCTTGATGAACACTAAGTCTAGACCAGTAAATAATAACCCCATCAAGGATCATGTGGTGATTACTCCCCTTGTTACTGATCCAGACACCTTATGTTCATCTACTGAATCTGGTCAGAAAAAAAGGAGGCCACGTCAAAGGCAAAGGGTAAATTGCCTTGTGTTAACCTAGAAAATGAATTTGAAAAAGTTAACTTAAAGTCAGGGTCAAACAGAGTCAAATCAGAACCTAAAAGGACTTCAAATGCTACTTTTTCACATGCTCAAGTCAAAAACCAGTTAACCAAAAAGTGAAACAGGTTAAACAGTAAATTTTGTTAAAGCAGAGAAAACATCAAACATACTAGAGTCAAACCTAAAGTGATTGATGTTACTAGAGTGTCACGCACTTCTCCACAAAGAAAGTCTACTCATAAAGTTGATAGCAGGTCAAGCTACAACTGTGGAGAATGTGGACACATTGCTTCTACTGTCATTTCTATCAGACACCTAGGAAGAAGATTGATCTTCAGGACTCTAGACCTAGGTCTTCTAAGCGGAGTTCTCTAACTCCACCTAGAAGAGCTAGTGAACCTAAAGTCCAACCTGTAAGCCAGACGACTGTTTATCATAAACAGGCATTGCACAAATCTGGCTTATGGAAAGAAAAAGCCCCTAGTGTCTAATACTGATGACAAGAAGGAACCTGAGCTACCCTCACCCTAAGGGTCAATGGGTGGAGTTTATGATGTGTGATGCCTCTGGGAAACCCAAGACAGTCAAAGCTTGGGTTCCTAACCTAAACTAATTCATTTACTTTGTATGTGCAGGGTGTTCGATATAGTGCTGAGACTAACACGTGGATTATAGACAGCGGAGCATCCAGGCACATGACAGGAAATAGAGCCCTTTTATCTAACGTCAAACATATAAAAGGAGGGCATGTTCCTTTGCAGGATACAAAGGAGGCTATATCACAGCTTAGGGAGAAGTGGGAAATCAGAAAGTTAAGTTTGATAAGGGAACTATGTTCAACAACTTCAGAACAACTTACTTTCTGTTTCCCAAATCTGTGATAAAGAATTTAAAGTCATCTTCGATAACCAGAAGTGTTACGTGCTGAAGAAAGAATATATGATCCCAGAGGACCAAGTTCTGATGACTGCTTCAAGATATAAAGACCTTTATGTCTTGGATCTATCAACAGCTGCTACAACGGATCATGAGGTTTAGTGTTTCTTATCTAAAGCTACTGAGAAGGATTCCATCTCCTGGCATCAGAGAATATGACACATTAGTCAAAGGAAGATGAATCTTTGATTCAGAAGGATTTAGTTAGAGGAGTGAATGTCAAGAACTTCCAACTTCCTGACTTTTGTGTAGCTTGCAAGAAAGGCAAACAGACAAAGAAGTCTCATAAGGAAAAGAAGTTCATTCATAGAACTTCCTCTTGAGCTTCTTGACATGGATCTGTTTGGTCCAGTTAGTACAAGGAGCATTGCAGGCGACGTGTACTGTTTTGTGGTCACTGATGACTACTCAAGGTTCACTTGGGTAATGTTTCTGAAATCCAAATCAGAAACATTGGAGACATTCAAGGAATTAGTAACCACACTGGAATCTCTCTACAAGCTAAAAGTTAGACAAATACTTAGACAACGGGACAGAATTCAAGAATCAAGGATGGAGGCATACTGCAAGGAAAAGGGAATTGTGCATCAATTCACTTCTGCCTACACACCTCATGAATGGCGTTGCTGAGAGAAAGAACAGGAGTTTGATAGAGACAGCACGGACTATGCTGGCAGACTCGAATTGCCTATCCAATTCTGGAATGAGGCAGTGGCAAATGCGTGTTATACACTGAATCGAGTCCTAATAGTCAAGCGCCACGGAAAGACATGTTATGAGCTACTTCAAAGACGCAAACCGAATTTGGAGTATCTTGAACCTTTTGGCGCACCGTGTACACTTCTGAAGAAGACACAAGAAGGAAAATTCAGCGAGAAGGCAGTTGAAGGAATTTTTCTAGGATACAACATACCGAACAAGCGAGTTTACAATAACTCAACGGGTCTTGTAGAAGTGTGGTGTAATGTCGACGTTTAGAGATATACCACACCACCTACAGGCAAAGGACCTGCATACTTCTTCGATTATGATGGATTCTTCAAATCCTTCAACATCCCTCTCTCTCCCTCGGATGATGAGTTAGCTACTAGGATGATGTATGATATTCTAAATATACCATCTAGCACACAGGCAGAATCATCTACTCAGTCAGAAGGGGTAGTCGATGACAGTGACTCCTCCTCTGAAGATGAAACTGAAGCAGATGACAGAACAGTCAGGAGGAACAGGTTCCAGTTCCTGAAAGTCCACAAGCATCCACAAGTGATGCACCCTCGACTTCGGAACCTCAAACTCCAACCTCCTCAGATGCAGAAAAATGTTCACAATCTTGGTTCGGAGGTGACTGTGCCGACTACTCCAGGATCACGACTAAACGTCTATCATCCCCTTGACAATGTTATTGAGATGTCCGATCAGGAGTACAAACCCGAAATCAGCTATACTCAGCTGATTACGCCTCAGTTATGGAGAAGGTTACATTCATGATGGTGCTTATCGATGTTTTGTTTCGCAGGTTGAGCCAAAATATGTCAGTGAAGCACTAATGATGAGGCGTGGGTGAGTGCCATGCAAGAAGAACTTCTGCAGTTTAAGAAGTTAGGTGTATGGACTCTGGTTGATAGACCTAAAGGTGCTAAAGTCATTGGCACCAAATGGGTACTAAAATGCAAGATGACCAAGAGTCATTATCAGGAACAAAGCTCGACTGGTGGTTCAAGGTTTTCGCCAAGTCGAGGGGATTGACTATAATGAGGTGTTTGCACCCGTGGCAAGGATGGAAGCTATTCGTATCTTCCTTGCCTATGCATCGTACATGAAAATTAAAGTCTACCAATTAGATGTGAAGAGTGCATTCCTTCATGGGGAAATCAGGGAAACAGTCTATGTAAGTCAACCCGAGGGATTTGAAGACCCTTATCATCGGGATAGAGTTTACAAGCTCGACAAAGCTTTATATGGGCTTCATCAAGCTCCTCGAGCTTGGTATGAGAAACTCTCGACTCATCTTGTGAAACACGGCTTTCGCAGGGGAGTCATTGACTGTACACTGTTTATTAAAGAAAAGGATGGCGACCTACTGCTTGTACAGATATATGTTGATGACATAATCTTCGGTCAAAGAACGAAGAGTTATGCAAAGAGTTTGAAGCAGTGATGAAGAAAGAGTTTGAGATGAGTGCTATGGGGGAGATGAAGTTCTTTCTCGGTTACAGGTGGTTCAAACACCTAATGGGATCTTTCTACATCAGACCAAGTATGTAGGAGACATTCTCAGTCGCTTTGACATGGAGAATGCTTCTGCTGCTGGGACTCCACTTGCTACGAATCATGATATAGCACCTGATGAGAATGGAGATCTTGTAGATGCCACTATGTACCAAGGAATGATTGGATCCCTCATGTATCTCACTGCCTCAAGACCTGATATCATGTATGCTACATGTTTATGTTCCAGATATCAGGCTAAACCTAAGGTCAATCATCTGATCGGGGTCAAAAGGATTTTTCGCTATCTAAAGGGTACACCCACACTAGGGTTGTGGTATCCTCATGATGACGATTTTGAGCTCACGTCGTATAGTGACTCGGATTACGGAGGCTGCAAAATGAACTACAAGTCTACATCAGCGGGGTGTCAATTCTTTGGGAGAAGATTAGTTACATGGCAGTGTAGAAGCAGACATCGGTTGCATTGTCAACCTGTGAAGCCGAATATGTTGCTGCTGCAAGTTGCTGTTCACAAATATTTGGATTCAACAGCAAATGCGGGATTACGGTTTGAAATTCTCATCTACTCCTATTTTTGTTGATAACTCTGCTGCAATTGCAGTAACCAAAAATCCGGTTCAACATCCTAAGACCAAACACATCGGTATTAAATACCACTTCATAAGAGACTGTTTTGAAAAGAACTTAATTGATGTGGTTAAAATTAATACTGATTTTCAACGTGCTGACCTCTATACTAAAGCCTTTGATAAACCACGTTTTCAATATTTGCTAGAGGTCAACGGCGTTAAAAAGAAAAGTGAGGTAATTCCTGATGAGAATAATGTGTAGTCCGATAAGTTTCGTTAAAGTTTATTTTATTTTATGTTATCTTGTTTTTCTTTTTGTCTGTTATATTTAAACTCATGTTATTTTGCTGTCTATTAAAATCCAAAAATAATTAAATCCGAAATGATTTTAGTATTTTAGGGGGAGAATATGTCAGCAAGTTCATTAAAAAAAATGAGGGAGAAGGGGTAACTAGCTGAAATGAGGTAGATTGTGTCTGTGATACCGATTCAATACCTTTGGAAAATGATAGTACACAGGAACAAATCACGAGGGATTTTAAAAATTTAAGTTTTGAAAAGATGCAAAAGTTCGAAGTATAAGTCTGTGTAGTCTAAGCAACATAAAAGGGGAAGATGATAGAAAACTGGCAACTCCTAAGGTACACAAAGAAGGAGATTAGTAGGCTGCTAGACCACAAATGATAAGTTGTTCAACTGACTGTGGGCTTCCATCTTATCATGGTTAACACAATCAAATATATTCCAATAAGGGGTAATGAGCATTTAAATGCGACAAAAGTGTGCGGATGACCATAATTAGAGCAAAGCTAGAAAAAAATGAAAGACAAATGCAATAAAGCTAATGACGTATGTGTGTGTTGTGCATATGGTGTCAAATAAAATAAGCTGCTCTAACAAGGAGATAGGTTGTGTGCCTCTCTGCTGTGCGATGGCACTGACCTGAGGATAAGCATAACTAGATATTCTAGAATTCATTGTTGTTTGCCGCCTCTCTGCTGTGCGATGGCACTGACCTGAGGACAGGCTTCTCTTTGAAAGCTCTAAGAATAGTCTCTTCTTGTAATAATACCCGTAGACCGCTCAAAAACTCTGAGGAATGTTGATTACCATATAAGTGTGGGATCCACAAATGTTAGCTGAAATAATTAAACCTAAATCAGTCACACAGTCTCTTAAAAGTCTGTGTATGGATTTAAGTGGACAAACATACTGACAATCTAGTGGCTACATTCTCAAGAGTTCAAATCAATGTGAAAATCTAAGAGTTTCAGTATGATTTCCTTAAGTTGCTAACGACTCTGATGAAATCCGAGAATTTACGCATCAAAAAGTTTTAATAACAAGTCCCAAATGATTTGATGTGCCTGTATGATTCCAAAATTATTGGTCCATATATGATCAATCTAAGTTGAAGCTGTCTACTCCCAAACCAATCCCGTAGATTTCCATCTTAAGGTTTTATCTCTCACAAAAGGTCCAAAAATAAACTGTATTTGTGTAGTTAGTTTAAGTTCTATGTTAATCTTTTAATTTGTGTGTCTGTCGGACTACATCAGGGAAATCAGAAGGGAATTAACTTACCTAAAAGGTCATGTCTGAGATGGCCACATGGTTTTCAAATTAAAAAAAAAACACGTCTGAAAGGACTGAATTGGTTAAGAGCTTATAATGTCTATTTCAAAAGGTTAAAATGTTCAAAAATGGCAGAAAATCTACCAAGTGTGTGACATTATTGGACCGATTGACCATGATGGATGGACGGCCATGAATGCGAATGGATCCACCGGCGCATGATGGAGAAGGATCCTCATGGACCGGATGACCAGGGTGCGAATGAGAGTTAGTAAACCGACTGAGACTTAGTGGTAATTGAGATGCGAATAAAGGAGACCAAATGAGTCAGTCGACCGACTGAGACTCAGTGGGCCGACTGAAAGCGACCGACTGGACCAATCGCACGACTGAACCTCAGTCGCCCGAATGAACTGTGCGAATGAGGCCAGTCGGCCGATTGAAATTAGGGTAGTATTTAAAGGGCCTCATCGATCGCATCTCACTCATCACTCCAAATCGCACCCCAAATCGCTCTCTTTACCGTTACTCTGCCAAAATCTCTAGAGAGGTTGTTCACATTGCAATTCATCTTCTGACTTTGATTGACAAGAATCAAGGTACATTGCCGTTCAATTTGTAGAAATCAGAAGATTTTAAGTCCAAATTGGGTTAGTCGAATGAAACTTTGATCGGACTGAAAAATGCCCTAATAACCTACATAAACTAAGCTAAACGTTAAAATTAAGTTTACTAGGTCATTAGTGACGAGATGGAGACTCAAATGAACTAGATAGAGGTTTAAAACAAAAGATTGGTGAAACTGAAAATGTGAATGCACAGTGGGTCTTCATGCGAATGGACACAAGATGAACTTCAGTCGCACGACTGAAGGACTCAAATGCCCATACGCATGGCTGAACCATGCGTATGAAGTTCAGTCGCATGACTGAGGTAACCGCATGAAGGTATATGCGTAGGAGCCCAATCACCACACTGAGATACGTATGGGGTCAATCGCACGACTGAACCCCATTCGGACCATTCAATCGTACGACTGAACCCCTTTCGCACGGTTCATTCGCACTGTTGAACTCAGTCGCACAACTTCAATCGCATGACAGAAAGATGTTCTTCAAGCTTAATGCGTTCATGACTTTCTTATTAAATGGTACTAATGTTTACTATCTTTGTGTAACAGATGGCGAGTAGATGGACTATGAGCACAAAGCATAATATATGTGCTCATCTGGACTTAACATCCAGAAATGCTGCAGAATTCTCTGGCATGATCAAGTTTCTATTGAGATCACGGATTGCACATGCCATCTCTACCCCTTGCACCCCATACCGATCCATCCAACAAGCCTTCTGGGAAGGCGCTACAGTTGATAGATCATCGGATCCTCACTGCATAAGAAGTTCCATATTCGGCGAGGATATTACAGTTTCTGAGGAAGACTAAGGGTTGTACTTCAATTGGGGGATGACGGTGACTGCCCAACCCGTCTACACCCCCTCACTGTCAGAGGATGTTTTATCAGAGCCAAATACTCTGGGGACATCAATTCAGGGTACTCAACAAGAGTAACCTCTGTCCTCAGTTTAAGTACCTTGCACACGTGCTGCTCAAGTGCATGGATTCAAGAAAAGGTGGGTTTGATGAGCTATCGGATCAGATGCAAAACGCATACGTTGCGTTGGTGCTGAACCATCCGTTCAGCTTCTCTAAGATGATCTTCACCTATCTGGTGGAGAACATCGAGGGGAAGGAAAGGAAGCCTTCTGTATGTACCCACGTTTATGCAAATGATAATAGATCAGAAGCTTCCTTCCCTGCCAAAAGAACAGGAGGATTCGGTGGTATTGGAGGTAATGGATGACACCACCCTGGGAAGGATGAAAGTATACCGGGGAAAGCCAGTGAAGCCTCCGGTCAGGAGGTTGTTCGGTCATCTTGCCAGAGAAGACTATGTAGTGCCGGAAAGGAGGAAGTGGCGTCATGAGGATAGTGACTCTGAGGTGGAACAGATAGCCCTACCCACTCTTGACTCAGATGAGGAGGACAGTGGGGATGCTGCTATTCCACCCAGAGGCACTGTGTCTGACTCTGTTCCCCTTGTGTTTGTCTCATCTGCTGAAGTAACTGAGTCAGCGGAATTTCATCAAGATTTTGTTCTTAATGAGGAGGATGAAGATGAATCGGATGAGGAGCCACTTACCTGAACTGTGGGAAGGAAAGTTGTTCCCACAGAACATGGGTTAAGGGTTGTTGGTGAACAAACGAGAGGCTCCGAAGATACAGAAACTGACCCAACTTATGCTCCGGGGTCCTCAGGCGGGATTGGAGGGGGAGCATCCACCTCGAAGGGAACGGGGAGAAAACGGATGGCTCAACCCCATGGACAGAAAAAGAAGAAGCGTAGGGTAACCTTTATCACTACCACCCACCATACCTTCCACCACCACCACCTCTTCAGACACACCATCCACCACCATACCTTCCCCCACAGCAACGCAGACACCACCATACCAGCCACCACTAGATCATTCACCCCACACTCACCACCACTATCATCCCGACCTGACCCGATATTCACCACCACCACCACCACCACTAGCCACCAAACCGAGCCCTCAGCCTACCCCTCACACACCTATAGATCTCATCTACCTCCAATCGGGGTAGAGGAACAGCTGTCAGCTTTAAATAGAATGGTGTTGCGATTGCTGGCGGCTGATGAGGAAAAGACCACTCAGATCGCCAGCTTACCGACCTGACTGCTGCACAATCGCATAAAATTGCAGAGTAGGATCGAGTAATTGAGGAGCAGGCCCAACAATTGGCTGCTCAGAGCACTCAGATGGACCAACTCCGAGCTCAAAGTGTCATAGCAGGTAAGCAAATAGAGGAGTTGGAAAAAGCTAAGAGGACCATTTTGCTAAAATTGAAAGGATCAAAGGAGGAACCTTTAAAGATAAGGGATGGAGACAGAGATAATGAAGATGATGATGATGATGATGATAATGAGAGTGATACTGATGAAGAGAAAAACGAAGAGTGGTGTGAAGATGAAGACACTGAAGAAGGAGAAGCAGCTGAATCTGTCTCAGCTTCAGGGCAAGAGAAGAGAACAAAGAACAGACAAGATCAGTCAGCTTCTGCTTCTACACCTTCCCGTGAAGAGTCTAGCATTCAGGATAAAAGTAAATAGTAGATGTTTATGTATTTATTTACTTTTGTATTCTGTATTGAAAAACCATGTACTAAATGTTTATATTAAGTTAATGCATTTGTTTGATAAATTACTAATGATTTGAGTGTGAAATGTGTAAATCAAACAGATCCAACGTACAACAGAGATGAGTTTGATATTGCTCCCCTTCAACAGGTCAAGTCTCAACTCACAATGATTCTTGATCTGCAAGGGATTGTGAGAAGGTCAGTGAGTTATACCCCTGAAGAAGGTGAAATAATTCACGACGTATCTAACGAGCAACTGGTAGAGATGTTCAGACTCAATCCTGATTAAATTGTCAAGGATGCTCCAACAGTTGATTCAACCAGTGACGACGAACTACATGAAGTTGATGAAGTTGAGGTTGAAGATATTGCTGCTGAAGAGTACCCTCAGTACGCTGACAACAAGGGTAATGTGGTCCCCAATCTGGGTGAGTCCCTAGTCAGTGATATGTTTGAGGTACTAGACAAGATGGAGCAGGAAGCAGGAAAGACGAAGGAACAGCCCAAGCCTCAAACGATGACGTATACATTCGAAAGGCTGAGTGGGCTGAATGTTTTAAAGAAGTTAGAGCCCAACGTGCTGCACGAAGAGGGATGCCTACACCAAGTTCTACAGCGTCAAGAAACATCTTACGGTGTCAGGCAGGATTATAGCATGGGCATATTTTGATGATCTTAACGTTTATGCCGTTAAGAGGGAAAAGGGCATAGAGTACTTTAGATTTCCACATGATCTAAAGACTCTACCAGGTTTTGAGCTCAACCAGCTGGCCAAATTGAAGCTGTTGTATGCTGACCCGAGAAAGATGTCAGGCTGGTTGAGGCTGCCCTAAAGAAAGAGTATCACACCAGGTGGATTAACTTCAGACCTCAACAACCTACAAGGTATATTAGAAGGTCTGAGATGGATGCCATTACTGGAAAACCAAAGATGTGTTGAAGTGGAGTCATCCGCGCACTATGTCGAGAATCCCTCTCAGGGAAATGCCACAGGACTTCACTCCACACTTCAAATGGTGGTACTATGATTGCAGAACTGCTGAAGCTGTCATAGTTCTGAACAAAGGGGACCAAATGGATACTGTCAGGGTATTCGACCCAATATGGCTAACCAACTTGTCTGCTAATGATGTCTATACATTATACAAGTGGCCACTGTTCTATGACACACAAGACATTGTACAAGCCCTCCAGTTCCAAAATGTTATACGACTTTGCTTCGCATTGATATTCACGCGGGAGTCACACAAGAGGACAAGTACAAGAAATATGAGGAGGTAATGAAGAAAACAAGACATTAGAGAGATCTAGGTCCAAGGGGGAGTTTGTGATACATGTTTGTCCCTAGATCATGATATGTGATGTAATAGATCTTGTTTGGTATGATTAATGAACTGATATTGATAGTCTGTTGGTTATAATGTTTAATAGTTCATTAATGAGTCGTGACTGAATTGATTGGGTTTATGATTACTGAATGATTACATATAATATTATATTAATTAATTAAAACATTTAAACTTAACTTAATGAAGTTCTCATGCGAATAACTCATGCGAATGAACCATAAGCATGAAGAACTTCACACGATTGACTCAGTCGCACGACTGAACCAGGAGACTGGATCAGTCGTACGACTATAACATAAGATTGGATCAGTCGCATGACTGAACACTCAGTCGCACGAATGAACCAACCGCATGGTTCAATCGCACGACTGAACCAAACTAATGGTTCAGTCGCACGATTGGATAGTGCCAACCTATAAATACAACTCAATTCGTGAAAAACAAAGACACTCGATCAATTACGATTCTAGACGAACCCTAGCCGTCCAGAAACCTTCCAAATCGTTCTCCAAGTTCATAGAACACATTAGATCGATTCCCAATCGATTTCTAACGTTAGTTTCAATCCTTGATTGATTCTTCGTGTGTTCTCACTGATTGGATCGCCAATCAAATAGGATTCCGCACTATTTGATCTGGTTTACACGTGATCTTTAGGTATTTCGGTCAAATACCAGGTCCTAACAACTTCGCTCAGAGTTGTGCAGTTGATGAGCTTGGTCTTGATTACCTTAAACTCCTCAAGAGAGAGATGTTAAGAAGGCTGTGGGGATGGTGTGGATGGTAGTTGGGTAGTTTGAGGTTCAGAGGTTCTGGTGAGTGTTTTGGTTTGAAGGATAGGAAGTTTGGGAAGTTGTGGTGAGGGAGAAGATGTGGGTAATGGTGTGGGTTCAGGGGTGAAAGGTTCGGTTTTAATGGTGAAGGGTGAGGGTGAAGATTCAGGTTGAGGTGGAGTGGTTGCAGTGAAGGTCATCCCCTTACGCTTCTGTACATCTCTTTTCACTTCCCCATCCGGATGTCAGCCTTGATTTCACTGACAATCCATTGAAGTGTCTTCTCAGACATGGGACCCACTTGCTTGCCAGAGAAGCCATGGGCCCGAAGATAGTCTTTCACCAGGCCTTCTCAGTGAGCTTCTTGGTTGCAGCGTCCCTAGCCTTTTCTTCCTTCTTCTTCTTCTTCTCCTTTTCCTTTTCTCTTGCAGCTTCTTCCTTTCTTTCTCCATTTGATCCTGCTCTTTGTTGTAGAGCTAGAGGATCGTATCATCATTATGTGGAGAAAGCTCTTGAAGATTAAAGCCTCTGGAGAGTAGGAAGTTTATCCTGTCTCTCCTCAGCTGTAGCTCAGCTTCCTTCTGTTTTTCTTCTTCTTTCTCCAAGGACAACCTGGCTTCTTCTTCAAGTTTCAGTCGGGTCGCCTTCTCTAGATCCACCAACTCCTCTAGTGGTAGCAGGAGTGTCTCTTTATTGGCAGCTCCTATTTGGATAAGCTGGTCAATGATCTCTTCTCTTATTTTGTTGTTGATAGCCTCCTGATTGGTTGCAGCTGCTTTTGTACTGGCAGCTAGCAACTTCTCTGTTGGAAGTTGTAAGGCCCCGTTCCGGGTACCTCACAGTTGGTCATTCATTGCATTTAAAACATTTTAAAACGTACGTATATTTTGCAGCGGAATTTAAATCTTTCATTAATAACTAAAAACATATCATTTACAACATTTGTGTTCATCTCAAAATACAATGACATGTCAAAACACGGATACCAGCCTCAAAATGCTGCCAGTAGCTTATGCATCCATGCCTGCAACTCCTCAGCATCGACAAATACCTGCCAACTATCATGCATACAAAAGTCAGCGACACTGAGTCAATTCTAGTTTTATAATAAAACATACATTTCTTTGTTAAAAACCGATCTTTACTTATTTCAAATCATACTATACTTTACAATCGTTCGTGATCATGCATCATACGTACATACAGATAATATCATTATTATCTTCGTCATTACGTTCATTAACTTTGTTCATTAAACGTATTACATTATCGTTCACTTCTCTTCCTAGATCCAGTTAGACTGTACCCTCTTCGTGGCACTCAGCCACGATTACTGAGGTCGAATGACAAGGATCCTATTCAGTATGTTATTACGATAATTCATTAACGTTCATTTCATCTCTTCGTTCTTCATACATTATCTTTCGTTCATTACTCTTTATTACATGAATCTTGTCTCATGCAATATCCCTGACTCATGCTCGAAAGCTGATGCTGTGCTGGGGCCTACTCACAAACCCCCGACTCATGTTCGAAGACTGACACAGCACCGGATACGCGACAAAGATCCCATATGAGTCAATCACAGGGATTGAACTCTATCCGAGTCTGCTGCAAAACAAAGTCGCTCACCTCATACCTATGCTTGGCTTTATGCCACACCCCCGAATTTATACGTAACTCGGGTAACCATCATGTATTTCACCCCCAACATTATGGGTAACAACAACCCCATCGAAATGGGTAACACCCCCACCGAATGGGTAACACCCCCACCGAAATGGGTAACACCCCACCGAAATGGGTAACACCCCACCGAAATGGGTAACACCCCACCGAAATGGGTAACACCCCCACTGAATGGGTAACATCCCCACCAAAATGGGTAACACCCCATCGAAATAGGTAACACCCCCACGAAATGGGTAATTCCCCCACCGAAATGGGTAACACCCCACCGAAATGGGTAACACCCCACCGAAATGGGTAACACCCCCACTAAAATGGGTAACACCCCCACGAAATGGGTAACACCCCACCGAAATGGGTAACAACACTGAAGGTCAGTCACAAAGACTGGAACCCTTGCGTGCACACTTTAGGATTTGCTGAACCTCACGCGGTAGAGCTTAAGGCATTAAGAGCCGTGCACCTCTGTACATATTGCTTGCAAGCCTTTCTATACTTTCTCTATTATTAATGCATGCATTCATTCATTACGTTCCTCTTTTCATTATCTTCCACTTTACGTTACATAATACTTTCATTACATTCATTAACGTTCAATGCAAAGCCAAAGGAGGTCATACATACATAATAAGGAACATACATAAACATAAACATACACCATCACTATACAGGCAACATCATACATACATAGAACACATCAAACATAAGCCATCACATCATAACCAGGTCTATCTCCCCATTTTACCCCTTAAAACCACTTGGAAAACCTGACAACTCTTATGCTAGAACCCAAACATCATCTCTTATGCTACCCTGAAAACTCACCCAAGGGTCCTTTCATCACCTTCCTAGAGACACCAAGGGAGAACTACACTCAAGGAAGCCCATTCCAAGAGATAAGCTCTTCTCAAGCTTTTATGTCTTCTGATGAAAGCTGTGGCAACTCTCTTTTCACTCTTGAAAACCTGGACTGTATCCATCCAGATGATCTGGAATATATGAAAATAGTCCAGCAGATGGCTCTTCTCACTCACAGAGCCAAGAAGTTCTATAAGAGGACTGGAAGGAAGTTTCCAAGCAATGCAACCAGTGGAAAGTTTGGACTGGCCAAAGGCAAAGTCAAGTGTTACAACTGTAACTTGATGGGCCACTTTGCCAGAGAGTGTAAGGCACCTAGAACAAATGGTGGCTAAACACAATCCCGACCAAACTACACTGACAAAGCTCTCCATAATGAGAAGTCAAAGCAGCAAGCTACTATTGCTGTTGAAGAAGGAGGCTTTGACTGGAGCTTTCAGGTGGAAGATGCTTCTCCAAACCAAGCACTGATGGGAGATTATCATGAAGCCAAGGTATTGGAACATCTCTGTACTCCTGAATGCATTGCTAAAGTTAACAGGTACAGGTCCTATAAGTTGGAACTGAGATCTGATGTTGAGTCCTTAAACATTTTAAAATCTGATTTTAGAAAGTCTGAAAATGATTATAAGCTGAATATAGAGGACTTAGAGAAAACCATTTCAGTTCTAAAACATGAACACATAGATTTTAGGACTCAAATTAAAGATCTCATAACCAAGTTAACCGAGTGCCAGGCTAAGCTTGTGATCAGCAAAGCCAGGGCAGAAAAGAGTGTTCTTGAAGAGGAGACCTTCAAGAACATGATATCCTCATCCTTGCACAACAAAGTGTGCTATCAAAACAGATAGGTACTGGGATCCAATGAGATAGCTCCTCCACACACAATCTTGTCAGTAAGATCTCCTAGGTGTGGAACTTGTGAAGATGAGCTTCCTCTCATAGATCCAATGAGTGAGGAGGATGAAGAAGAGATAGTGAAGAATCCCTCTACAAAGAGTGAAGAGGAGGATTCCAAGAAGGGCCACTATCCTTCTGAGGAGAAAGTGAAGACTGTGATGACCAAGTCCATGAGAAAGAACTTGATCAGAAAGAGCAAGAGAAAGGCAAGGAAGGTTCAAGAGATCAAGACTACTTTTGACTCTAAGCAGAAACAAGTTTTTATCTCTGCAGGGTTTAAAGTGGTAGGGACTAAAGACATCAACCGAAACTCTTCTGCTAAGAGTTCTGCTTCTTGTTCAACTTATCTCAGTAGCAAGAAGAAGACTGATCTGCTGTGTACCACTGCTGCACAGCCTGGACCATCAAACTCCAAGCACAGTCCTTAGCCCAAGAGGACTGTTTCAACATCTGCAAAGATGAAGGTGGAGAAGGGAAGTGACCAAAGACATTATTACTCTCAAGAAAAGGCTCTTATGAAGAAGAAGATGAACTGTGTTATGTGTGACAGCACCACTCACATTGCCAAGGATTGTCCCTTCAATCCTAAAGGTACTGTCCATATGGCCAAAACAAAGGCTTCAAAGAGTTCTAAGGAGATTCAAGCTTTGGAAGGAAAACCAGTTTCCTTTGGAAGTTCCAAATCTAACAAGAAGGGAAGTGGAAAATTCTCTTCGGAACAATATTGGTCTCGGAAGAAAGGAGTTCTTCCGAAGGACTGAAGTCTGCTGCAGTGTCTGCAGAATCTTCTGAAGGTTCAGTCATCAAAACTTCTGAAGTTCCAAAAGCTTCTAAAGTTTTGAAGGTCAAGTCCAAGACTCCAAAGGTGGTGTGGATGTCTAAGAAAGACCAAGTGACTGAGATTTCTCCATCAACAACAGCTCAAGATCCTCTTAGTACAACCATAGGACCTATTACTGTTGAATTACCTTCTGCAAATGAGCCCAAGACAAGCAAGAGGTTTCCAGATGTAATTAATCATTCTCTTTGTGCAGGGACAGCTGAAGACAGATAGAAATGTCTGGATCATAGACAGTGGCTGCTCCAGGCACATGACAGGCAATAAATCAGTACTCCAGAACTTTGAAAGGATTGATGGAGGACCAGTTTCTTTTGGAGAAGATGAAGGCAGTTACATTTCTGGAAGGGGCAAGGTCACAAATGGTAAGCTCAGCATAGAAAAGGTAAACTTTGTAATGGAGCTTGGATATAATCTTCTAAGTGTATCTCAATTTAGTGATCAGAGTCATAACATGCTCTTTACTGAGCATGAGTGCATTATTCTTAAGCCTGGTGTGGTCATTCCTCATGAGCATATCCTGCTTAGAGCCCCCAGGAAAGGAAACATGTACAAGATGGATCTGCAAGAAACCTCTCCCTCTGGAGAAGTTTCATGCTTTCTGTTCAAAGCCAACAGTGATGAGTCTTTCCTATGGCATAAAAGAATGTGCCATGTAAACTTTAAGAACATGAATAACTGATTAAGCATGATTTGGTAACTGGAATGCCAAAGAAAGAGTTTACAAGTGATGACCACTGTGTTGCATGCCTGAAAGGGAAGCAACATAAGGTTCTCACAAGCCTAAGGAAAAGAACTCCATCACTACACCCCTACACTTATTACATATGGATCTCTTTGGCCCCACCAGTGTAATGAGTTTAGGAAGGACCTTATACTGTCTAGTGATCATAGACGACTTTACAAGATTCACTTGGGTTTTCTTCATTAGAACTAAGGATGAGACTCCTGAGATTCTAAAGAATTTCATCTTAAAGATTGAGAATCAATCTGATCACAAGGTCAAGATCATAAGATGTGATCAAGGAACCGAATTTAAGAACCATATCCTTGATACATTCTGTGATGAAAAGGGTATTACAAGACAATTTAGTGCTCCCAGGACTCCTCAACAAAATGGTGTTGTTGAGAGGAGAAATAGAACACTGATTGAAGCTGCAAGAACCATGCCGTCTGACTCTAAACTGCCCATCACCTTCTGGGCAGAGGCAGTCAACACTGCGCCTGCTATGTGCAGAACATAGTTTTAGTAGTTAAGACTCATGGCAAGACTCCTTATGAACTTTGGCACAAGAGGAAACCTTTCATTGATTTTCTCAGGTCATTTGGATGTCCTTGCACCATCTTGAATACCAAAGATCAAATTGCCAAGTTTACTGAGAAATTAGATGATGGACACTTTATTGGATACTCTTCCCAGCTAAGGCTTATAGAGTATACAATCTCAAAACTAGAATTGTTGAGGAGTCAGCCAATATGACTTTCAATGAACACAGACCCTGTGTTGCTGGTTCTAGTCCGGATTGGTTGTTTGATCTTGATTTGGTTACCAACTCTTTTAACAAATCTTGTGAGAATGTTTCAGGATCTGCAGCAAATTTAAATACAGATGATCCTGATCCAAGATTTGAGCTAGGAAGATCCTCAAGACATATATCTTCAGCTCCAGTTGGAACCACCTTTGCAAATGAGGTTTCTGTCAGCCTAACAATGACAAATTCAGCTGATACATCTGGTATGCCTTCAAATCCAGCTCAGAGGCTCTACAACCAGATAAGAACACCTCAACTGTGGAAGACAACAATGGTTATGGTGACAATGACCAAGAATTTCTTCATGCCACTAACCACACCATAGATGAGAACATCAATGATGTCACACACTTCTTGGATCAAGTTTCACTTGAAAAGTGTGCTGATGTGGTGGGAGAAACAACTATGCCAGATCTAAAATTTTCAAATTTAGATCTTTCTCAACAACTTGCTGTGATCCCTCAGCTTAGGATCCACAAGTCTCACCCTACCACAAACATCATTGGAGATGTTGTCTCAGGGGTAAAGACAAGAGGACAACCCATGAAGCAAATGTTTGTCTTCACTCTTGTTTTCTATCCCAGATAGAGCCAAAGAAAGTGATGAAGCTCTAAAGGATGGAAGTTGGGTTGAAGCTATGCAACAAGAGCTGCTTCAATTCAAAAGGCAGAAAGTTTGGAACCTTTGTCCTCTTCCTTTTGGAAGACTACCATTGGAACCAAATGGGTGTTTAGGAACAAGAAAGATGATAGAGGCATCATCATCAAGAAGAAAGCTAGACTGGTTGTTCAAGGATACACCCAAGAAGAAGGGATTGACTACACTGATATCTTTGCTCCAGTGGCAAGAATAGAAGCTGTTAGGATATTCCTAGCATTTGCTGCATCCAAGAACTTCAAGGTCTTTCAACTTGATATGAAGTGTGCCTTTTTGTATGGAGTGATAGATGAAGAGGTTTATGTCAAAGAGCCACCTGGTTTTGTAGACCTGATCATCCTGATTATGTCTGCAAGCTTGACAAAGCTCTCTATGGACTGCACCAGGCACCCATGAAGTGGTATGAGACACTGTCTGAGTACCTCTGTAACATGGATACAGGAGGGGTACTATAGATGGAACTCTCTTCATCAAAGGACAAGGAAAAGACATATTGCTAGTTCAAGTATATATGGATGGCATCATCTTTGGGTTAACTAATCCAAAGCTCTGCAAAGACTTTGAGAAGCTAATGAAAGACAGATTTGAAATGAGTGCCATGGGGGAACTCAATTTCTTTCTGGGAATTCAAGTGAAGCAAGTTGAAGATGGCATCTTCATAAGTCAGTCAAAGTATGTTCAGGACATACTCAAGAGGTTTAATATGACTGACTGTAAGATTGCTAAGACACCCATAGCCAGAAACCACTCTCTTGGTCATGATCTTGAGGGGGAGTGTGTAGATGAGCATTTATATAGGGCTATGATTGGGTCTCTTATGTATCTTACTGCTAGCAGGCCTGATATCATGTTTGCTACATGTATTTGTACAAGATATCAAGCCAACCCTAAGATGTCTCACCTCATCACTGTCAAGAGGATTCTTAGATACCTCAAAGGTGCATCAACACTTGGACTATGGTATCCCAAGAATTCTAACTTCAATCTGTATGCCTATAAAGATAGTGATTATGGTGGTTACAACATGATTGCAAAGTCTACATCTGGGGGATGTCAATTTCTTGGTGGAAGGGTTGTCTCATGGCAATGCAAGAAACAATCCTGTGTCTCTGCATCAACTGCTGAAGCTGAATACATTGTTGCTACAAGCTGCTGTGCTCAAGTACTTTGGATTCAAAATCAGATGCTAGACTATGGGTAAAACTTCAAGGAGACTCCCATTCACATAGAAAACAACAGTGCTATCTCAATCACAGAAAACCCTATGTAGCACTCAAGGACAAAGCACATCAATATCAGGTATCATTTAATAAGAGATAACTATGAAAAGGTTAATTAAACTAATTAAGGTTCACACAGATGAACAATATGCTGATCTGTTTACAAAGGCTTTTGATGAACAGAGATTTAAATACCTTATATCAGCTATTGGGATGATCAACCTTGAATAGATCTTTGTTAAAACTAATTCTTATTATTTTTTAAAATATGTGTGTACTAAGTTGTCTAGTTCATCACTTTCATAAGCTCATGTTTTCTTTGGATGAAAATTTATTTTTGAAGATTTTCCTTAGATTTTTGAAAATTTCAGATGCTTCGGATGTTATGTGTTTAACTTCGGAAGTAAATCATGCCTTCAAAATACATAACTGTCTGAGAAATTTACCTTCGGAAGAGTTTTCAAATTTATCTTCCGAAGCTAAAATACTTGTCTCAGACACTTAATCATTTTCAAGGACCATTTACTTCCGAAGCAAAATTAACTCTCGGAAGCTTTGTTTGTTTATACACAAAGCACTCAAGTTTTAATTTATCTTCCGAAGCAAAATTTTGAAACCTCTCAGGAAATTCTTCCGAAGTCATTTTAGCTTCGGAAGCTTTTTAATTAAAACTTCCGAAGATAATTAACCTTCGGAAGCTTTTTGTTTTCCAAGAAAACTACTTTTTGAGCAAAAAGTAAACTACTTTTTCAGAGGTGGGACTGATATCCGGATTTCAAAGTTTATCCACTTTCATTAAACTTTATCTGAAATCCCTCTCTCATATAAACTCAACGGTTGCCCCCTCTTTCTATCATATGTTCTTCCTCCAAACCTAAAACCCCAAATTTCTCTCTGAAATTTCTTTCTTTCTTCTTTCTTCGTCCCTAAGCTACTTCAAAATGGCCAATCTTGCTCATGGAAATGATCCCAACTTTACCATGCAGCTACACAGACAACACAATCAAGTTGCTCTGTTACGCTCTAAGAAAGATCCTTATTTCTCAGAAGTTTGCCGTTTCTTATCTCTGTCCAACTACTTCACCTCCCTAACCATTGATCGTCCACTCTATGAGGATCAGTTGCTTGAATTTTGGAAGACCTGCCAAGAGGTCATTATGGATAGGGAGAAGGCACTGTCTGCCACAGTGCAGGGGAGAACAATCTTCATCACTCCGGCCATCATCAACCGACATCTTTAGCTGGATGATGAAGAAGGTGAGGTGTTTTTCCCAAAGGAAGCTGTTAATCATTCCTTTGAGCAGATGGGGTATGAGGGAGATTTCTTTGTAAAGACCTTCAAGAAAGGGAAGGTCTCATCCCAATGGAGGTTTCTGCTCCATGTGGTCATCAACAGCTTATCAAACAAGCATGGTGGATGGGACCAGATTCCTGAAGATCTCTCCTTCATAGTCCATGGAATGGTTCCAGGGGTCAAATTCAGGTACTCTCAGTTTATTTATACAAATTTACTTGCAAATTTAGACTCCTTAGAATATTACATGTTTCCTAGATATGTCCAGTACATTCTTAACTGTGAATTGGGCTCACAGTTAAGGGAAATAGGTAACATTCTTAAATTGGGACAGATGAAGCCCGGCATCTTTAAAATACTGAGAAAGTCCACTGTTGGATTCTCTGGGGTAGAAACAGCCCTAGTCCCAAAATGTTAGAGCTCATTGCTCAAGGTGACAACCTAGCAGCATTAGCTAGTGTTGAACCCACACCTGCTGCTTCCTAGCCACCCACACAGCCTCAAATCTCCATAACCTACCAAAGAAAATCCAAATGAACCCTTACTCAGACTATTCAGTCTGTGGAGGCCCCCATATACTTACCCATACAGGAAGAAGTGGAAACTGGAGCTCCCACTTCTCCTGAGAAGCAAACCACTCCCATCTCTTCAAGAATTAGTGCTGAGGTTCCTCATGCTCAGCCTGATGAGCTCATTAGCCCTATTGCCTTAAGCCATCACTCTGAGTCTCAACACTCAAGTGATCAACCTTCAGGGGACAGTTACCATCCCTAGCCTATAGATCTAACCAACCCATTCCTAACCTTGAGTTCTATACTGATGGAGATATAGGTTTTAGTGAGTACAATGAATCTCTCTTCTTCCCACTACTCAAAGAGAGATGAGTACTTCAGAGTCTCCTACATCTATCCCACATCAGTCACCTACAACTGAGGTGGACACTCCTGAACCTGTTCAGGATGTCCATATGGAAAAGGCTCTCACTTGTGAAAGTGATTACATCATTAAGACCTCAACCATGGCAACTCAGCCCATTGACATCTCAACTGAGACTGCTAGTGAGCAGAGGAAATCCAGTAGCCAAGAACTTAGAACTGGTCATGAGAGAAAGGACTCTGGTCCAATCTTCTTCACCCCTAGTGATTCTTCTGATGAAGATGAGGGGGATCTGAGACTAAAAGTGCAAAAACTATCTAAAACATGCACTTACCTAGTCTCAAAGGTCAGTCACCTTGAATCTCAGGTGACTACCTTACAAAACTGGATCAATGATCAGCAACTTGAGATTTCATATCTTAAGGAAAAACTAGTTGGGAGACCCTTCAGGAGAACTCAAGCAGGAACACAAGAACCTGTCGATGTGATTGACCTATCCTCCAGCTCACCTATGCAAGCGGGTGATGCTACCAAAAAGGGGCAGAAAGTCATTACATCCACAGAACCTGGGAGTTCCTCTGAGAGAATGGACATTAAGGACTCACCATCCTCACTTGCAACTATGCATTCTCAGCAACCTCCTCTAGTTCACATTGATGTGGACTACACAGACTCCGTCATACAGAGTCTGTTTGAGGATGGGATACCAAGGGCTATATCACCTTCACCATCCTTCAATCACATCATTGGGTGGAGGTATGACAACAAAAGGAAGGCCCTCATCATTATAACAGTTCAAGGACAACAAGAAGTCTTTAATTTTTAGAACTTGGACTACTATGAAGGTCTGGATCTAGTCAACATGCCACTTTTCAACCCAGCCAATCAAGACAAGCTGACAGACTGGCTAAAAGAATCCAAGACAGGATCATTGCAGAGTTTAGCCTAAGAAGGAGACTAAGGCAATCAGGCAATGTCATCAGTCAACTGGATGTTGAGGCAGACCCTAAGATTAACTTCTTAGGGGAAACCTTGATTGAAGGCTCAGTGACAGAACCTGAGAGCCCTGTCTCACCATCTCCAACTATTGCAGAGATCCATATTCTTTCTGAGACACCTGCTGGTGAAGGTGCTTCTCAACCTCTCTCTAGCCTGAGCTCAGATGCTGCAACGAGCAATGAAGGCCAAAGCTCTCTCCACCCTGAGTCACAAAGGTCTGTGAGTGACAAAGGGAAAAGAAAGATGACATCTGAGGAGATTGAGGAGGAGATAGAGAGAGGAAAAGGAGGCTAAGGGGAGAAAGTTCCTCTACTGAGTCTCCAAGACTCATGGAGTCTTCAATCAGGGCTGCCCCCAGACCAGATACTCAGAATGATGAGTTAAGGGCAGTCAGGATTAACTATTTGTAGACTATGAACTATGACATAGATAGTGTCATCTCTCTCCCTTTGGGGGAATTGAATGAGCTGGTTGATCTGGAAATGTCAGAAGAGAAGAAGGAGGCAGGAGATGCATAACTCCTAGTACAAGTCAAAGAAGAGAGAAGAAGAAAAAGACTATGCAAAAGTATGCCTACCCTCTCACCAGTTCAAGAAAGTCCTGAATAAGAGGATGTAGTTCAACAAGAACCTCAGGTAGATAAGGAAGAAGCCAGAATCAAGATGATCGACTACCTGAGTGCCACAGGCCTCTATCAGGAAAATGCACTCCTTCCCTTACCTTATGACTATATTGAGTTTGAGTACTTAAAACAACTTGAGCTTGAGTTAGTCAAGGAAAGAAAAGCAGCAAAGAAGAAGTTGAGGGAAGAAGCTGCAAAATCAAGAGCCATCATCCATAAGAGCATGAAGAAGTCTGCTGATAGGCAGAGGATGATGAGCTTCTTGAAGCTATATGGATTCTCCGGAAGGAGACTTGGACCCATGTCTCTATCCACTATGGATGAACATATCAGGGTAATCAAGCAGAAGATTAAGAGTGGAGAGCTCACTGACTTACACTCCACTCCAAGTCAGGCCCTACCTGAAATGGAGGTTAAGGTTGAACAACCAGACACAACACAACCCGGACCTCCTGCTAATGCTCAGCAAGCTTCATCTTCTGATCCACAGCAGGGTCAACCTCCCTCTCCATCTGAACTTGAGAGAGAGGATGTCCCAACTGAGAAAGACAGTGAAGATCAATCTGGTGCTGCAGGCCAGTCTTCTTAGTTAAAATTGGAAAGAGAAAGAAGAGGATGGCTTCTAAACCAAGGTCTAAGAAGAAAAAGAAGCCTGCATTCCCTTCTGAACCTTAGGATGAATCAGAACAGCCTGAGGATGTGTAGCCAAAGGATGCTCAATCAACTCCAACTTTAGTAGCTCCTCTAGCATCAGGAAGACCCATCTTGTCTTGGACATACACCACAAATCCAGAAAGGTGGCATGTTATTAGAGATCAAGGCATTGAAGACACCTATACATGGCAAGATATGTTTTAGTTGCCTCTGCATGACCTCTTTGACATAAGAAGACACTTTGATAGCCTGAAGGATCCTGATCATCTTATGAAGAAAGGAATGGTGATCATCCTAATGAGGACTATTAATATCTGAAGTTTTCTAAGTGTTTTGGTAGCATCAACCTAGGGGGAGTTTGTAGAGTCTAATGAAGAGGCTGATGCAACCTAAACATCTTTAGTCTTTCCTGCATGCTGCACAAGTGCATTGAAGTAGAATGCTTTAGAAGTTTCACATGTGCAACAAAAATACTCTAAGTGTGAAATCTTCCGAAGCCAAGACCAACATCTTCCGAAGCCAAAGATGAAGTCTTTCGAAGCCTCAGAGATGAAGTCTTCCGAAGCTTCAAGTTCATGAAGACAGATTTCTTCCGAAGACTTTTAGTAACATGCTTTATCTGATGTACTATTACATAAAGCTGGACACCTTTCCCCTACAACTCTGCAAGTCACCAACTAACATATTTTGGTGAAAAGGTCCATGCTTTTGGTAATTGTACATTGAGGTCTTGAGTCTGTAACTTTCTACTTTATGTACTTTATCCTTTTTGTAATAGATAAGGATGTGAGCCATGGCATGTCATAGTCACTAGTCAAAAGGCAATCTGCCTTTTAACTCTACAGTTGATTTTGTGTGTGTCTAGTCAATTGTATCCAGCTGGCTTTCAAAGTATAGCCGGTTGTAGGATGTTGTATAAGTATCTCATGTTCTTGTATCTTTTGAATATGCTTTTTGTAACACTTGTAATAGAACATAGAGAAGGCAATATACTGCATTCTTTAAAACCAAATACTTGTGTTCTTTGTGTTCTGTCTCTTATATTACTTGTGTTCTTAAGTGTCATTACTTGGTTAATCCAGTTTACTGTTTGATCTAAGTTTAGTTATCTCCTCTTTGTGTTGTTGTGTTGTAACTTATACCCTTCAACGATCTTGCAATCCCACACTTGTATGGTAATCAACATTCCTCATGAGATTTTTGAGCGGTCTCAGGGTAGTTTTCAAGAAGAAACTATTCTTAGAACTTTCAAAGAGAAACGAAGCCTCAGGGCAGTGCCACCGCACAGTAGAGAGACAACAAACAACAATGAATTCTAGAATATATAGGTTATGCTTATCCTCAGGTCAGTGCCACCGCATAGCAGAGAGGCACATAACCTATCTTCTTGTTTGAGCAAGTTTAATCTTTTTGCACAGATCTCACCAATAACATAGGTTATTAGTTTGAGTGCTTTTGCATTTTTTTCATGTGCTTTTGCTCATATTTTGGTCTTACGATCACATTTGTGGCGTTTATTCTGCTCGTCACCCCTTATTGGAATTTTGTTGATTGTGTTAACCAGGGATAAGATGATAACCCACAACTTGTTGAACAACTTAGTTTGTTCCTGAGATCACAAACAAGGTCTAATCATCTATAGTGTTGAATCTACCGACATATCATTTGTGGTCTAGCAACCTCTAGGTCTACTTTCTTTGTCTTACCTTAGTAGTAGCTAGTTTTACTATCATTTTTCCTTTTATATTGCTCAGACTACACAGACTTATACTATGAATTTCATATCCTATTCAATTAAGACTTTTAACGTCCTAAGTGGTTTGTTCTTGTGTACTATCATTTTCCAAAGTCATTGAATCGGTATCACAGATACGATCTAGTTTTTATCAGCTAGCCTCTCCTCCTCTCTCGTTTTTTTTAATAATGTTACTAACTAAACCTATTCTCCCCCTAAAATTCTAAATCCGTAACCAATTTACGCTTTTTAGGATTTTAATAGGCGACGACATAACACCAATTTAACTAAATACTGAAAATAAAATAGATAAATAAAGAAAATAAAAACTAAAAATTAAAATTGATTATACGCATCGGACTAGACATGGTCATCTTCAAGAATTACATCATTTTTCTTTTTAACGTCGCTGACCTCTAACAAATATAGAAAACGTGGTTTGTCAAAAGCCTTTGTTTAGAGGTCAGCACGTTGAAAATCAGTATTTATTTTAATCACATCGATTAGGTTTTTTACAAAACAATCACGTATAAAGTAATATTTTATCCTGATGTGTTGGTCTTAGGATGTTGGACCGGATTTTTAGCTACTGCAATTGCAACAGAGTTATCAACAAAAATAGGAGTAGAAGAGAAATTCAAACCATAGTCCCGCATTTGCTGTTGAATCCATATGATTTGTGAATAGCAACTTGTAGCAACAACATATTCGGCTTCACAGGTTGACAAGGCAACCGAGGTCTGGTTCTTACACAGGGAGGTCATTAATCTTCTCCCAAAGAATTCACATCCCACTGATGTAGACTTGTAGTTCATCTTGCAGCCACCATAATCCGAGTCACTATACGCTGTTAGCTCGAAGTCATCGTCATGAGGATACCACAGCCCAAGTGTTGGAGTACCCTTCAGATAACGAAATATCCTTTTGACCCCTATCAGATGGTTAACTTTTGGCTTTGCCTGCTCTCTTGAACATAAACATATCGCGTACAGGATATCAGGTCTTGAGGCAGTGAGGTACATGAGAGATCCAATCATTCCTCGGTACATGGTGGCATCGACCAGATCACCATTCTCGTCGGGTGCTACATCATGGTTTGTAGCAAGTGGAGTCCCAGCTGCGGAAGCATTCTCCATGTCAAACCGACTGAGAATATCTCCTACATACTTGGTCTGATGTAGGAAAATCCCTTTTGGTGTCTGATCCACCTGTAACCCGAGAAAGAATTTCATCTCTCCCATGGCACTCATTTCAAACTCAGCCTTCATTACTGCTTCAAACTATTTACATAGATCTTCGGTCTTTGAACCGATGATTATATCATCGACATAGATTTGGACAAGCAGTAAATCTCCATCCTTTTCTTTGATGAACAGTGTACATTCAATGACACCTTTGCGAAAACTGTGTTTCATAAGGTGAGTCGAGAGTTTCTCATACCAGGCTCTAGGAGCTTGATGAAGCCCATATAAAGCCTTGTTGAGTTTGTAAACTCTGTCCTGATGATATGGATACTCAAATCCCTTGGGTTGACTGATGTACACTGTCTCTCGGATTTCACCATGAAGGAATGTACTCTTCACATCAAGTTGATAAACTTTAATCTTCTTGTACAACGCGTAGGCAAGGAAGATACGGATTGCATCCATTCTTTCCACGGGTAAAAACACTTCATTGTAGTCTATGCCCTCGACCTGTCGAAATCCTTGAACAACAAGTCGAGCCTTGTTTTTTATGATCACGCCTTGATCATCTTTCTTGTATTTCAAGAAACATTTGGTGCCAATGACCTTAGCACCTTTAGGTCTATCCACTAGAGTCCATACACCTAAATTCTTGAACTGAAGAAGTTCTTCTTGCATGGCACTCACCCATGCCTCATCATTCAGGGCTTCACTAACATACTTTGGCTCGAACTGAGACACAAAGCAACAATATGCATCTTCATGAAGGTATCCCTTTTCCCTCACCGGAGCATAATCAGCTGAGCACAGCTGATTTTTGGTCTGAACTCCTAATCTCACATCCCCAATGACATTATCCAAAGGATGATAGACATTTAGGCGTGATCAAGGAGTGGTTGGAACAACTACCTCAGAATCAAGATTATGAACATTGGGTTCAGTATCTGAGGCAGTAGGAGTCTTAGGTTCCAAAGACTCAGAGGCATCAATGTCGGATGCTTGTGGAATAGCAGTAGGAGGAACCTGTAGCTCCTAGTTGTTCGGGTCATTCTCCACGTCTTCATCACGTCTTCAAGTGCTCCCCCTGAGTTGTTACATGCATGATCTTGTGAAATGGATGATGTTGAATCTTGAGATGGTGTGTTTAGAACATCATACATCATCTTTGTTGCTAACTCATCATCAGGCGTGGAGAGTGGGATGTTGAAGGACTTGAAGAATCCATCATAGTCGAAAAGAAGGAGGGTCCTTTGCCAGCAGGTGGTGTGGTGTATCTCTGAACATCAATGTTACACCACACTTCTACTTGACCCATTGAGTAGTTGTAAACTCTCTTGTTTGGTATGTTGTATCCTAGAAAGATACCTTCATTAGCCTTCTCGCAGAATTTTCCCTCCCGAGTCTTCTTCAGTAGGGTGCACGGAGCGCCAAAAGGCTCGAGAGACTCTAGATTAGGTTTACGTCGTTGTAGTAACTCGTAACGCACCATTCCATGGCGTTTAACTACCAGAAATCAATTTAGCGTATAACATGCATTTGCAACTGCTTCATTCCAGAATTGGATAGGCAGTTTTGAGTCAGCTAGCATCGTCCGTGCTATCTCTATCAAGCTGCAATTCTTCCTTTCAACAATGTCGTTCATCTGAGGAGTGTAGGCAGAAGTGAACTGATGCACAATTCCCTTTTCCTTGCAGTAAGCCTCCATCCATTGATTCTTGAACTTGGTTCCATTGTCTGAGCGCACTTGTCATACCTTCAACTTGTATAGGGACTCCAGTGTAGTTACTAATTCCTTTATTGACTCAAATGTTTCTGATTTGGATTTTAGAAACATCACCCAAGAGAATCTTGAGTAGTCATCAGTAACTACATAGCAGTACAAGTCGCCTGCGATGCTTCTTGTACTGACTGGACCAAACAGATCCATGTGAAGAAGTTTAAGGGGAAGTTCGATGGAATGAAATTTCTTTTCCTTATGAGACTTCTTCGTCTGTTTGCCCTTCTTGCACGCAGCACAAAAATCTGGAAGTTGGAAGTTTTTGACGTTAACTCCTCTCACTAGATGATTCTGGATCAAGTGATTCATCTTCCGTGGATTAATGTGTTCCATTCTCCTATGCCAGGAGATGGAATCCTTCTCAGTAGCTTTTGACAAGAAGCACTGAACTTCATGATCCGTTGTGGAGGCCTTTGATAGACCCAAGAAATAAAGGTCCTTATATCTTGAGGCAGACATTAAGACTTGATCCTCTGGGATCACATAGTCCTTTTTTAGGAAATAACACTTCTTGTTGTCAAATACTACCTTAAAACCTTTATCACAGATTTGAGAAACAGAAAGCAAGTTATTTTGAAGTTGTTGAACATAGTATACCTTGTCAAAATTCACTTTCTGATTACCTACTTCCCCTTGAGCTGTGATGTACCCACCTTTGTTTCCAGCAAACGAAACATGACCTCCTTTTATCTGTTTGAAGTTTGATAAGAGAGCCCTGTTTCCTGTCATGTTCCTGGATGCTCCATTATCTATAATCCACGTGTTGGTTTCAGCACTATAGCAAACACATTGCACATTCAATTGAAAACATTAGTTCAGGTTAGGGACCCAAGCCTTTACCAGCTTGGGTGTCCTAGAGGCATGACACATCATAAATGTAACCCATTGACCGTTCGAGGGTGAGGGAAGCTCAGATATCTTCTTGTTCTTATTATCAGACAATGAGGTTGATTTTTCTTTCCATAAGCCAGCTTTGTGTAAGGCCTGTTTGTGATAAACAGACGACTGGCTAATGTGTTGAACTTTAGGTTCACTATCCCTTTTAGGTGGTGTCATTGTAAAAGAGCTAGGTTTTTGTTTAGGAAGTTCAACTTTCTCCTCGTTGTCTGATAGTAAGGACAATGAGGGGCAATGTGTCCATACTCTCCACAATTGTAGCATGATCTGCATTTGACTTTACGATTTAACTGTTTTTATGGAGATGTATGTGACAAACGGGTGACCTTACTCTGTTTGAGTTTTGACTCTTCTTGTTTATATGTTTTGGCTGGTTTAACAAAGTTAATTGCTTTAACATTTTTAACATCTTTTGCTTTTCTATTTTCTGGACTTTGACATGATGCACGTGATTGGTTAACATTACCGGCCCTTTTAGGTTCAGATTTGACTGTTGTTGAACCAGACTTTATACAAACCTTTTCAAACTCTTTGTCCAGATTAACACAAGGCATTTTACCTTTTGCCTTTGAAGTGGCCTCCTTATGTTTAGTACTAGATTCATTTGATGTACATGTGGAATCTGGATCACTTACAAGAGGAGTGGACACCACATGATCCTTGATTGGATTGTTATTGGTTGGTTTACTTTTAGTATTCATCAAGGTCACGTGTGGTGGTGGAACCACTTTATAACCCAATCCCTCCCTATTATTACGCTCTCTCACTAAGTGTTGGACTATGTGTGAAGAACTTGTCCAACTATGTAGTTTTTGCTTTAAGGAATTAACTTCTACTTCTAAAGCTGCCTTTTGTTTCTTAGTGTCCTCTAAGGAGTTAAGATAGAACTTAATGTCATTTGATTGGTTAAAAGCTACAACTTCGGTTTCCCTAAGTTGTTTATTCAACAGTTCTATCTTTTCTTTATATCTGTCCTCATTTTGTTTAAGAATTCTGTTAGCTTCAGTGCATAGTTCCAGGTCCTTTACTAAGTTATCATCATGATCTAATAACCTAGCAAATTTAAAATCAATGCTTTCCCTAAATTTATTACAATCAGAGCAAGCATGATTATTGAAAAGTTGGTCAGTAGTACTTACCTGAGAGGGTTCTGATGAATAGCCATCAATGCAGAGTATGGTGTTTCTGGTTCTGGTGATTCTATCGTTGTCATAGTTTTCCCTTCTTCAGGCAGGTAATTGACCACTGGTGCAGTCTCTTCTGTGTTTGACATCGCGAGTTCGACTGCAATATCTCCTTCACTAGCAGAATCATCATCTATATCCTCTACACTAGCAATATTGATTCTCCCGGTGAGACAAACCAAAAGCTCCAGTCTTGTCCTTCATCATCATGACCAGTTAAGGCTTTAGGATCCTTGCTTGATGAAGTAGGATTGCTAGTGGGTTTATCCTGATGATTGAAGAAGGAGAAAGGATTCCCATTGCCAGTCTTCTTTGGCTTCATACACTCCCTTTTGAAGTGCCCTTTCTCACCGCAGTTGAAGCAAGTCACCTTGGTCTTATCGAAGCTGAAGGTAGTGTCCTTAGTTGCAATCAAATTCTGTCTGGTCTTTTTGACAAACTTCTTAGCTCTCCGGACAGCACCTGCTAAGGCCCATATTATATCCATTCGTTCCAGCTCTGTCTCGTCCATCTACTCGTAATCCTTGTTTGCCAGATGGCAGTTCCCAATTTTACCAGCAATTAATCCATCATAGGAGTGGACTACCACAGCTAAGAGTTCCATGTGTTCTTTAGCTACCTCAACTGTCACATTACCAAAATTGTCAGTCTTCAGTTTTGCTGCATTGGCTTCAGGTACGATGTATTGGGTACCAGACGACCCTGACATTTCTGACCCTGAAGTAGAGGCTTGAGAAGGACCAGTCGAGCTTGATACAAAAGTTGTCTGAAGAGGTGCTCCAGATGTTTTGGCTTGTGGAATCATGTTGTATAGCGCTGGATTCTGATCATAGGAAGACTTTTGAGCTCTGTACTTCATCCTCAGCTCTTCCTCTCTCAGCTTCAGAATGAAGTCATTGATATCTAACTTCGTTAGCATACCATTCTGTCTGAGATTGGAGACAAATGAAACCCATTTCTTCGGCAGCCCATCTGCAAAGTTAGACACTTTGTCCTCCATTGTGGTCGATACTCCATGAGTGTGCATCTCACTCATCAAGTGATAGAACCTATCGATAACATCATCTAGGCTTTCTTTTCCCATCGAGGAGAAGTTGTCAAACTCCTTCTTTAAAACCTTTATGGCCTTCAATGATGCGTTTCCGTCATACCTTTTCTCCAATGCATCCCATAGTTTCTTTGCTTGCATATACTCCGAGAACCGATGGAAAATATCCTTCGGATTGACTGTGTAAGCAAAGCATAAACTTTGTTTTCAGCATTGTATTTGAATTTTTTTCCATCAGTCATGCCACCTAGTGTAAGTTTGACACCATCAGCTCCTACCGGCATGCTGTACCCTATCTCTATAGACTCCCACAGATTGGGATCTACTCCATTTAAGTAGATCTCGAAACATTGCTTCCATTGTGGGTATTCGTCTAACGTGATTAGCTTTGCGGGTTTGTTGTGATTCCCCCTTCATTCTCCAGTAGCAGTAACTTCTGAATACGTGAGTCTCTCCCTGCTGTGAATGCTGAGTATTGGTCCTCCATTACTATAAACTTTAACTTTAATACAAACTGTTTTATTTCTGCGAATGAAGGTGTGCGATTGGGCTATTCGGGCGATTGAACTATGCGGATGGTTTAATCATGCGACTGAACAAATGTAGATGGCTCAGTTGGGCGAATGAACTAATGCGGTTGAACAATGCAAATAGACTGCTCAGTCGTATGAATGGGAGTATGAATGAGTGCAATCGTGAGTATGGGGGATGCGTATAAACTCAGTCGTGCGATTGAGTCAATCATGCGACTGAACCTGCTGTAGTTTGAAAATTCGTAGGTTTAAGGTGTTTTGGACGCAAAAACACAAATTTCTTGCTAACCCTAATTGTTGTATGCTAGAAAAACTAAACTTTACGATCAGGAGACGTCTAAAACCCGATTTGACACAAAAACTTGCATTTTTGAGTGTAAAAAGACAATTTTTATATCAAAACAATTGAATCACACATAAATCTAGAGCGAAAGCTCTGATACCACTTGTTGGGATCGTGTACTGGACAAATACTAACAGATTTACGTGTGTACCAAATCAAATAGTGCGGAATCCTATTTGATTGGCGATCCAATCAGTGAGAACGCACGTAGAATCAATTAAAGATTGAATCTAAACGTTAAGGACGATTAGCAATCGATCTATTGCGATCTATGAAGTTGGAACAGGTTGTAGAGGTCTCTGGACGGCTAGGGTACGTGTAGGTATCGAATTATTCAAAGTGTCCCCTTTTTCCAAGGTTTAAGTGGTATTTATAGGTTAGAGTTTCTCAATCGTGCGACTGGACCATTTGCATGGTTCAGTCGTGCGATTGAGTCATGCGGTTGATCCATTCGCATGACTGAGTGTTTAGTCATGCGACTAAGGAAATCTTATGTTACAATCATGCGACTGATCCAGTCTCTTGGTTCATTCGTACGACTGGTTCATTAGCATGAAGTTGTTCATGCGTATGGTCCATTAGCATGGGCCAATCGCATGAGACCTTCATATGATTAAGTTTGAATATGTTTCATAATCATTATTTGACTTGATCTATTCAAACAATCACAAACCTATATAGTTAGTTCAATAAGCGTATTACATACAAGCAATGAAATATTCAACATTATAAGCACAACCACACATTGTATTTCATTAAGTACCAGTTCAATTACATATGTGTAAGACAATAAAGACATTTTACATTAAGTTCAGAAACTAGGGACACATGTATCTACAGGTTGTTATATCTTGAAGCTGACATTAAGACTTGGTCCTCCGGGATCATGTAGTCCTTTTTCATAATATAGCATTTCTTGTGGTCGAATACTACTTTAAATCATTTGTCATAGATTTGGGAGATAGAAAGCAAATTATTTTGAAGTTGTTGAATATAGTTTACCTTGTCAAACTTACTTTCCGATTCCCCACATCCCCTTGAGCTGTGATATAACCTCCTTTGTTTGCAGCAAATGAAACATGACCTCCTTTATTTGTTTGACGTTTGACAGGAGTGTCTGGTTCCCAGTCATGTGCCTGGATGCTCCGCTATCTACAATCCAAGTGTTTGTTTTAGCACTATAGCGAACACCCTGCACATTCAATTGAAAACATTAGTTAAGGTTAGGGACCCAAGCCTTAACCGGCTTGGGTGTCCCAAGGGATCACACATCATAAATTCCACCCATTGTCCATTAGAGGGTGAGGGAAGATCATTTGCCTTCTTGTTCTCATTAATAGACATTGAACTAGACTTTTCTTTCTATAAGACAGTTTTGTGTAAGGCCTATTTGTGTTAAATAGACAATTGGCTAATGGTTTGAACTTTATGTTCACTAACTCTTCTTGGTGGAGTCATGGAGCTCCTTTTAGAAGAACTGGATTTAGGATCATGAAGTTCAACTTTCTTCCTAGGTGTCTGATAGTAAGGACAGTTAGACGCGATGTGTCCATAGTTTCCACAGTTGTAGCAAGATCTACTTTCGACATGCCGGTATGGCTATTTCTATGGAGAAGTGTGTGACACTCGTGTGAATTTGACTTGGTTGATTTTTGACACTTCTTGTTTAGATGTTTTATCTTGTTTAACAAAATTAATTGTTTGAACCTTCTTAACATCTTTACTCTTTTGTTTATCTGGACTTATACATGATGCACGTGTTTGGTTAACTTGTTTGGTCTTTTTAGGTTCAGAATTAGACATATTTGAAGCAGACTTTACCTTAACCTTCTCAATGTGTTCATCTGGATTAACAATAGGCATTTTACTTTTTGCCTTTAAGGTGGTCTCCTTTTGTTTAGTGACAAATTCAATGGGATTACTTGTGGAATCTGGATCACTTACAAAAGGAGTGGACCCCACATGATCCTTGATTAGGTTGTTATTAAATGATTTGCTTTTAGCATTCAACAAGGTCTCATGTGGTGGTGGTACCACTTTGTAACCCAAACCCTCCCCGTTATTACGTTCGCTCACCAAGTGTTGAACTATGTGAGAAGAACTAGTCCAATTGTGCAATTTTTGTTTTAATGAATTTACTTCGACTTTCAAAACTGCTTCTTGTTTTTAGCTTCTTCTAGGGAGTTTAGACAGAACTTAATGTCATTAGCTTGGTTAAAAGCCACAACCTTAGTTTCCCTAAGTTGTTTATTTAACAGTTCTATTTTCTCTTTGTAACTGTGCTCATTTAATTTTAAAATACGATTTGTTTCAGTGCACAGTTGCAAGTCCTTTACTAGGCTATCATTATGATATAATAACCTAGTAAATTTCAAATCTATGCTTTCCCTAAATTTATTACAATCAGAACAAGCATGAGTATTGAAAAGTTGGTTAGTGGAACTTACCTGAGAAGGTTCTGTTGAATCAACCATCATCGCAGAGTTTGACTTTTCTGGTGCAGGTGATTTTGAACATGTTGAACTTTGGCCTTCATCAATTAGGTGATTTACCACACTTGCAGTTTCTTCATTATTGGACATCGCGAGCTCAACTGCTATATCTCCTTCACTTGCAGAATGATCATTCAAATCCTCAACGCATGCAATGTTGGATTCTCCCGGAGAAACAAATCGAAAGCTCCAATCTTGCCCTTCATCATCATGAGCCGTCAAGGCTTTTGGATCCTTGCTTGATGATGCAAGACTATTTGTGGGTTTATCTTGATGATTAAAGGATGAGAATGGATTACCATTTCCTGTCTTCTGGGCTTCACACACTCACGCTTGAAATGCCACTTCTTTCCACAGTTAAAACATGTCACTTTGGTTTTGTCAAAACCAAAGGTTGAATCCTTTATGGCAATTAAGTTCTGTCCGGTCTTTTTAACAAACTTCTTAGCTCTCCGGACAGCACTCGCCAATGCCCGCATGATATCCATCCTTTCTAGCTTAGTCTCATCTACTTGTTCGTAGTCTTCATCTGCCAGATGGTAGTTTCCAATCTCCCCGTGACTAGACCGTCATAGGAACGAACGATAGCTGCTAGGAGATCCATATGCTCCTTTGCTACCTCTATGGTCACATTACCAAGATTCCCGGTCTTCAATCTAGTAGCATTGGCTTCAGGTGCTATGTGTTGGGTGCCCGATGACACTGATGTGTTAGATGCTGAAGTAGTAGCTTGAGATGGAGCGGCTGAACTAGATACGAACGCCGTTTGAAGTGGTGCTCCAGACGTTTTTTCTTGAGGAGTGGAGTTGTAAAGTGACGGGTTCTGATCATATGACGCCTTTTGAGACCTGTACTTCATCCTCAACTCTTCCTCTCTTAGCTTCAGAATGAAATCGTTGATATCCAACTTCGCCAGCATATCATTCTGCCTGGGGTTTGACACAAAGGAGACCCACTTTTCTGGCAATCCATCAACCAAATTCGATACCTTGTCTTCCATGGATGTAACAACTCTATGAGTGTGCAGCTCACTCATCAAGTGGTAGAAACGGTTGATAACGTCATCCAAGCTCTCTTTCCCATTGACGAAAAGTTATCAAACCTTTTTCAATGCTTTAGCCTTTAGAGCTTTTAATGAGGCATTCCCTTCATATCGTTTTTCCAGAGCATCCCACAGCTTCTTTGCTTGCTTGTTCTCAAAGAACTGATGGAATATATCCTTAGGAATAGATTGAGTTAACAGAGCGTACACCTTTTTCTCTGTATTGTACTTAACCTTTTGTCCATTAGTCATCCTCCTAAGGTAAGTTTAACTCCATCTGCACCGACTGGCATGCTATACCCTATCTCTATGGATTCCCACAGATTTGGGTCTACCCCATTTAGGTAGATCTCAAACCTTTGCTTCCATTATGGGTAGTCATATACGTTATGAGCTTAATCTCTACCTACAATGAATGCTGAATACTAGTCTTCCATTGCTATTTACTTTAGACTTTAGAACAAAGTGCTGTACTTGTGCGACTGAAAGAGTGCGATTGGGCTATTTGTGCGATTGACCAATGCAGATCGTTCAATTGTTCGACTGAACTAATGCAGAAGGTTCAATTGGGTGATTGGACAGGTGCGGCTGAACAATGCGAACAAAGATCTTCAGTTGTACGAATGGATGGACGAATGAGCCAATCGTGCATATGAGTGGTGCGCAAATGGGTTCAGTCATGCGATTGAGTCAATCGGCAACTAGAGCTGCTGGTTTTTGAAAATTCGAGGGTTTTAGGTACTTTGATGCAAAAACATGAATTTTCACTAACCCTAATTGCCGTATGCCGGAAGAATGCTAACTTTCTGACCCGGAGACGTTGAAAACACTGTTTGACATAAAAAGATTAGGTTTTTGAGTGAAGAACGTGATTTTTTATATCAAAATCGATTGAATCACACTCAAATCAAGAGCCAAAGCTATGATACCACTTGTTAGGACTGTGTACGGACAGAGTACTAACTGATTTACATGTATACCAACTCAAATAGTGTGGAATCCTATTTGATTGGCGATCCAATCAGTGAGAACGTGAGTATAATCAATCCAAGAATGAAAGTAAACGTTAAGAACGATAGTAGGACGATTTACTGCGATCTATGAACTTGGAACAGGTGTTCTTGGGTCTTTGGACGGCTAGGGTACGATTTAGTGCGTAGGTATTAGAATCGTTTTTTTTTCACGAATTAAGTGGTATTTATAGGTTAGGGTTTTCCATTCATGCGACTGAGCCATTCGCATGGTTCAGTCGTGCGATTGAAGCATGCGGTTGATCCATCCGCACGACTGAAGATTTAGTTGTGTGACTGAGTCAATCTCATGTTACTGTCGTGTGACTGATCCAGTCTCCTGGTTCAGTCGTGCGACTGGTTCATTAGCATGAAGTATCCATGCGTATGGTCCATTAGCATGGTCCATTCGGATGAGAACTTCACACGATTATTTTTAAGCACATTTCTCAATCATTATTGACTAAGAACTATGTAAACAACCACAAACCTATATAGTTAGTTCAATATGCATTAACACACAATAATCATTGAAATATTAAACATTATAAGCATAAACCACACATCGTATTTCATTCAAACCCATTATTTTACATATATGTAAGACATGAAAGAAATTTTACATTAAGCTCATAAACTAGGTACATATGTATCTACACCTATGCATCCCATAGTTGAAGGTTCATGAGGTTAACTACCCTACTCATGATTTGGAGCTAGCAGTTGTGGTCTTCACGTTGAAGATTTGGAGGCACTACTTGTATGGGACGAAGTGCACCATATTCACCGACCACAAGAGCTTGAAATATTTCTTCAAACAAAAAGATTTGAACATGAGGCAAATGAGATGGTTGGAGCTCATAAAGGACTATGATTACGAGATCCATTACCATCCGAGCAAAGCCAATATGGTGGCGGATGCCTTAGTCGAAAGGAAAGACCCGAGCTGATTCGGGTGAAGGCTTACCGGTTGATCAAGACCTTTGATGTCATGAAGCAGGTGAAAGAGTTTGAAGATGAAACATTGAAAGAAGATCATCTTAACTCTGAAAGGATGAGAGGCTTGGTTGCGGGTCTGGGTGAAAACACACTTGGTGTTAGGACCCGATTCGGGCGGATGTGGATCCCACGTTTTGGGGATCTACGTGGGAGGATTATAGATGAAGCTCATAAGAGTCGATACTCTATTCATCCCGGTGCTACAAAGATGTATCAAGATATGAAGAAAGATTATTGGTGGCCGGGTATGAAGCGTGATGTGGTGGAGTATGTGAGTGAATGCCTTACTTGTTTACAAGTGAAGGCCGAGCACCAAAAGCCGTATGGGAGTATACAACATTTCGATATACCGGAGTGGAAGTGGGAGCACATCACCATGGATTTTATTACAAACCTACCACGTACTGCGTGAGGGTATGATGCCATATGGGTGATTGTGGACCGTTTAACGAGGAGTGCTCACTTCCTACCGATCTGCGAGACATATTCATCCGAGAGGTTGGTGGATGTTTTCATTAAAGAGACTGTAACTCATCATGGTGTGCCGGTGTCTATTATGTCTGATCATGAGACCCGGTTCGCATCTAAATTTTGAAAGATTTTTCATGATGCTATGGGGACGAGGTTACATATTAGCACGGCTTATCATCCCCAGACAGATAGTCAGTCGGAAAGGACCATTCAAACGCTGGAAGATATGCTCCGGGCATGCATCATTGGTTTTGGAGGAAGTTGGGATGATCACTTACCGTTAGCTAAGGTCGCATATAACAACAGTTAACATGCCAACATTGGTATGCCCCCATATGAGATGCTATATGGTAAGAGATGCAGAACGCCCGTGTGTTGGGGTGATATCAGCCATAAAGAGTTAGGGAGCATTAAAGTGGTCGAGGCAACGACTGAGAAGCTGGAAAGGATCAAAGCCTTTATGAAGGCAGCTAAAGATAGGAAAAAGTCGTATGCTGATAAGAGACGTAGACCGATTGAGTTCCAAGTGGGGGATAGAGTTATGTTGAAGGTCTCACCTTGGAAAGGAATCATTTGGTTCAGAAAGCGGGGCAAGTTGAGCCCAAGGTACATAGGGCCTTTCCGGATCGTTGCTCTAGTAGGAGAGGTGGCCTATAGACTAGAGCTACCAGAGGAGTTAAGTGGAATTCATTAGACATTTCTAGTGTCTCATCTCAGGAAATGTTTAGCAGACAAGGATATGGTTGTAGCACTATAAGATATCGAGGAAGACGAACGACTCAATTATGCGGAGCAACCAGTGGCGATCATTAATCGTAAAGAGAAGAGGTTGAGGAATAAAGTGGTTCTCTTGTGCGAGTACAGTGGAAGCACAGGAAGGGATCTGAGTCTATGTGGGAGACTGAAGAAGAAAGAGATAGCATACCCATGATTGTTTGAGGAATAACAGGTTTTGGGGACGAAACCTATATAAGGGGGGTTGACTTGTAACACCCGGTTAATTTTAGAAGGCTCAAACAAAAGAATAAAGTGAAGAAAAAGAAAGAAGGATATTTTACCAAGTCAAGGGGAAAAAAGTGTCAAAAGGACAAAGTTATACAAGTTGGTGTAAAGTGGGTATGGCTGCCCACTATCCTCTCAGAATACACATTCATTTGGTTTTAGAGAGAGAAAAGAAGAAAAGGTAGGAAGCTTTGGGTTTTTGAAGAACAAGTGTAGAAGTTTGAAGTCAAGTAAGAATTCGTGTGTTTATGGTATTCTTAACTGCCTTGCCTCGGTTACATGCTTATGGTGTTTGTGTGTGCTCCGTTGTGTGTGTTTTTGGTGGGGTTATAGGTGTGAACTTGTAGCAAACGGGTTTGAAGGAAGTCTTACCTGAAGAGGCTACTAATGTGAGTTTTAGAACCCCTCTTTTACATGAGTATAACAATTTAGGGTTGGAATGCATGTGAACATGTTTTTATAATGTTGGGTATTGCACCCGTATGTATGTGTTCGTGTGTGATATGGGTGGGGTTTGATTTTGGGCTATGTTACGTGTGTATGATGATGTGAAGGTGTTTCTAAGGCTTAGGATGGATGATATAAGCTTAGAAATGTTAGAAAATGATTGGGAACTAAAATTTGAATTTCAGGTACGAATGAGGTTGCTCATGCGCCTGAATAGGGCTCATGCGCCTAAGTTATAGAATTTGCCAAAGTGTTTCCATACGCCCGTAACCTCATCAGCCCAAATAGGGCTCATGCGCCTGAAATTTCCTCATGCGCCTGGATGGCCATGTGATTGAGGGTCATGCGACTGAAAGTTCATACGCCCAATAGTGCCCATGCGCCTAGAAGTTGCCCATGCGCTTGTGTTGCCCATGCACCCTAATAGTGCTCATGCACCTGAAAGTTTCTCATGCGCCTAAGTGTTCCTCATGCATCTGAAAGGCCATGCGCTTGCATAGTGCTCATGCGCCTAATGACTTAGATTATTTTTGATTTTTGGGGAAAAAATTAAATTGTTGGCTTGAATTGGGATGTTCCGGGGGTTAAGTAAGTGGACTTTTGGAGTCATAGATGATGTGATGGGTGATGCATGATGGTGTATGATGTATGTTATGCATGTATGATGGTGCCTTATATGGTGATGTTGTATGATTATGTTTCTGTTCCTGTTATGTATATTTATCTTTCCCGTGGCTTTTAGTGTTATAGTTGTGAAAGAAATGATAAGTATTATGTAACGTAAAGTGAAAAGATAATGAAAAGAGGAACATAATTATAGAATGCATGCATTAATGAAATAGAAAGTAAAGAACGGATTGCAAGCAAAATGTACGGAGGTGCACAGCTCTAAAATTCCGTAAGCTCAACTGTGTGTGGTTTAGCTAACCCTTAAGGATACACACAGGGGTCTAGTCTTGTGACTGACTAGTGATATAGTACATGGTTTATAGTGATTACTCACCCCGGTGTTTGTGCCAGACTTTGTGCGTTATGGAAGTCATTTATGATCTTCGGCCTAGTACCCGCTTTGTGCATACATTTGGGGGTGTAGTATAAAGTTGGGATCTTTGTCGTTGCCCCGGTGGGTACCAGGCTTTGTGCATTATGAAATTCATTTATGATCTTCGGACCGATACCGCTGTGTGCATATGTTTGGGGTATAGCTGATGACACTGATCCGGAAAGAGATAAAGAGATAAAGGGATAAAGAGATAGAGAAGAAAGTGATGAATAGTAAAGACGATAATAATGTTATTATCTATGTATACGTACAATGTGTGATCATATACGACAATATTGTAGGTTTGAAAGAAAGTAAAGAACGGTTCTAACGAAAACAAAGTACATTTTATTTTAACACTAGAACTCACTCAGCATGGACTTTTATGTGTTTCTAGTTGGCAGGTAGAGGTTACTAAGGATGGCACGGGGCGGCTACTTGGCTCTTTTTGGATGGCATCCATTTTTTAGAATGCTTTTGTGATGTAATGCAACATATACTTTGTAATTTGATAATGATGTGTTATTTTGCAAAAGCTTTTGTAATGAAATGAAATGCATGTTTTAATAATTCCGCTGCAATGTTTTATTTAAGTAATGAAAGTATAGGTTTTTGCGCAATGATTGACCATAAGGAAGTGCACTTATGAATATTCTTACTATGTATCTTTTCTCAAAAACTACTCCCATAGAGTGAAGAGAGGTGTAAGACCCTGTTCCCAGGACGCTTATGAATGGACTTTTTACTGTGTCTCAATCAAGAGAACTGAGAATCTCAATAGTCTCACTATGAATGAACTATAGGAATCTTTAATGGATACCATATGAAGATGGAAACTCAAAAGGCCATTAGATGAACATAAACTAAAACCTTCCTATCAGCAGTGCTTTACATGCTGTTGAAGGTTCAAGAACTCCCCCACCTTAGTTGTACCTGAACTACCCCAGAAGCCATCATCTCTTCTAGGCCTTATATCACATTTCTTGAGACACCTAGGTCTAACAGGCTTAACAATTCTTTCTAGGATAGTTGTGTTTTTGTTTCATGGAATGAATACTCTGGAGGATTTTCAATTCCGCTTTGATGATTTTGAGTGTTTTAGACTAGATGATGTGGAGTACATGGACATTGGCCAACACATGGCTCTCTAACCTATAAAGCAAATAAGTTCTTCAAGAGAACCGAAAGGCAATTCCCTCATAACCCAACAAACAATAAATTGGGTTTGATAAGTCAAATGCCAAGTGTTACAGTTGCAACCAACTTGGTCACTTTGCAAGGGAATGAAAGGTTCCTAAATCCAATCTTAGAGCAATGAAGCCTCCTAACATCTTGCTATCCTAAGAGTTGCAACCATACCAACTGAACAATAGAGTGCAGATATGCTCAAGAAGCTGATTGGAGCTTTATGGTGCAATGTGTCACTCCTGCTTAAGCTCTCATGGTTGGAACCGAAGACAATAAAGTTTAAGAACATCTCTGTACTCTAACCTGTATTGCTAAGGTTAAGTTGTATCAGGACTACATGTAAACTAAATCTGATATTGGGTCCTTAAATAATTAAATTCTAACTATAAGAGAGCAGAATTTGACTTCAAACTCAAAATTAAAGAGTTAGAAAAAACTGTATCCTCTTTAAGACATGAACATTCAAGCTACAGGGCTCAACTAAAAGATTTGATCTCCAAGTTGACTGAGGCTCAAGACCATCTATTAATAGCTAAGGCTAAAGCAAAGAAGTATGCCATTGAAGTGCATAACTTCAAGACCATCATTACATCATCCTCCCACTCAAAAGTGAGTTATCAAAACAAAAGTGGGTTGGGACCAATGGAATTGCTCCAGCACACTCTCATATGTCTATTAGATAGCCAAGATGTGGTACTAATGTGCAAGAGGTTCCAACTACTAACCCACTACCCAATGAGCAGAAGAATGATGGAATAATGGCAAGCACCACAGGGAAGGATAAAGTAGAAAAACTCATCCACACCACTAATGATCAACCCCTACCCACTAAAGCCAAAAAAAGGTGGCTGAGTCAAAGTTGAAAATAGACCCAAGACAAAAGGGTGTCTTCATCTCAGTTGGATTCCAAGTGGTTGGAAGTTCTGATTCAGGAAAAGAGTGTAGTACCATCACTCCTATCTTGCTGAGGGATTAGAAATTAATGGGAAAGTCTGTTAAAGAAGAAAAGAGGTGCAAGAAACAACAACCCTCATGCCCATCAAGAATAACATTGAGTTCAAATCTATGGTTCGCATAACCACACGGCTAAAGATTGTTACTACAATCCAGGAAGCACACATTATACAATCAATGTTAAGAAAGAATGAGTCAAGGATGGTTTCATATTTGGACCTTACCATATGGTGCAAATGTTAAGGAAAGGAAAGCTTATTTCCGAATCCAAGTTGCTTTCGGAAGAAATTCATTCTTTCGAAAGGAAAATAGCTTTGGAAGATAGGCCAAAGAACAAACAAAGGAACAAACAAAGGAACAAAAATAATCCCTTGAAACCTTTCGAGAAGAAGACTGCTTTGAAAGAAAATATGGTGACAAGTTCTTCCGAGAAGAAAGAAGCCTTAGAAGCAAGTCATGCTGCTCAAGCCTTCACAAGCTCATCTACACTAACCAACCATAGGATGGAATGGAATATAAAAAAAGATGATTCAGCCCAAACCATAATTCTTTAAGGAATAACAGGTTTCGAGGACGAAACATATTTAAGGGGGGTGGACTTGTAACACCCGGTTATTTTAAAGTCAAAGAAAAGAGTGAATAAAGTGAAAGAAAAGAAGGAAAAGAAATAAAAACCAAGTCTAGGGGTAAAAAGTGTCCAAAAGGACAACATGTTTGAAAGGTGGGTGTAAAAGGTGGTATGGCCACCCATATGTCACATACACCACTGATTTTCGGGTTTTGAGAGAGAGTAGCTGGGAGCAGCAAATTCTCGGCTTTGAAGAAGAACAAGAAGAAAGAATTCGAATTCAAGGTAAGAATTCATGCTTTTATGGTGTTCTTGACTGGTCTTATCCTTGGGTTTATGCTTATGTGTGTTTGTATGTGTTCGGGTATGTTTTTAGTGGGTTCTAAGCGGTTGAATTCAATTTTCAAAAGAGTTTGAGGAGAGCCATACTCAAGAGCTGTAAAGGTGAGTTCTAGGACCTATCTTTTACTGGTTTTAACTGATTTTGGGGCTAGAAATGCATGGATGTATGTTTTTATTAAACTGGATTTCAGACTCGTATGCTTGAATGTGTGTATGATGATGTTTCTAAGATTTAGAATGTATGATGGATAAATGCATGCATTAATGAATGAATGAATGTAAAAAGGCTTGCAAGCAAATGTATGGAGGTGCACACCCTATGAAGGTGTTAGCTCAACAGTGTGCGGGTTAGCTACCCCAAAGGATGGACATTGGGGGTCCAATCTTCGTGATTGACCATATGAATGGGATCCTTGCCACTTGCCCTAGGTACTGGACTCAGTTTCGTGCACAATGTTCGAGGTCTATGAATGACCTCGGGCCCAGTTACCCGCTTTGTGCATAATGTTCGGGGTATAGCATATGGCATTGATCCGGAATGAAAGGGAAAAGATAAATGGTGAATGTACTTACCCTAGGTACTAGAGTCAGCTTTGTGCACAATGTTCGAGGTCTATGAAGGACCTCAAGCCCAGTTACCCGCTTCGTGCACAATGTTCGGGGTAATGTACATGTCATAGGAAGTAATGAATGAATGAATGAAAGTATGAATGAAAGAATGAGGAAGATAATAATGATATTATCTGTATGTATGTATGATGTATGATCACATGCAATAGAAATGAATAGTTTTAAATGAAGTAAAAAAGTATGTTTTATTACTAAAAATAGAACTCACTCATCAACGCTGACTTTTATGCATTTTCCAGTTGGTAGGTGAGGACTGCTGAGGATGGCACGGAGTAGCTACTTGGCATGTTGAATGGTATTCCTTTGTTAATGTTTTTGCATTATAATGCGAATGAATGATGTTTTGAAATGAAAGCTTGTATTAACTTGCAAAAGCATTTGTAATGATATGAAAAGTTATTTCTTTAGACTTCCGCTGCAATTTTTATGAATGATTAAATATAAAGTATATGTTTTATGTGTGATGATTTACTAGCTGTGAGCATCCGGGAACGAGGCCTTACAAGTTGGTATCAGAGTCAAAGTTTAAGTGAAATGGGTAAATTTTCAAATGAACCTTAACTTAAACTAAGAATGGGATGGAAAGGGAATGGGATGCGAATCTGAGTAGCTGCGTGCCATCAGGTATTTTCGTAAAGTTAACTGATATATGTGCATATGGTATGTGGTTATGTGTTGTATGTAGATTTAAATACTGATGTAGTTAGGATAGGTAACGCTTGAGGTATGAAGAGTAAAGTAAGTGGCTAATCACAACTGGCCACTGTAATTAGGGACTTACTATACTTGCCATAAACTGAGCTGTTTCCTTGAAGGACCATATTAGTGTTTAAATCTTTCAGTGTGAGTTAGAGGATGGCCGGTAGTAGATCATCTAAAGCTTCGTGTAGTGGTGGATGGTGGCTGAACCACGGGTTACAAGAGGAAGGCCTAGGGCCGAAAAGGTGGTTCATGATGAACCAGAAACCCCTCATCCTACCATCTGTGGTGACCGAAATGATAAAGGAAGTTAGAGAGGGGGAGAGAAGGAAAGGAGTGGACCTACGGGCAAAAGAAGATGGCCCGAGACTAAGACGGTTCAGTTTGATGATGAAGAAGAAGAGAAAGAAGCAGAGCCTATGCGGGAGGCAGTACGAGGCTGTAACTACAGGGTATTCTTGAGATGCAAGCCCCCTACTTTTGATGGAAACGGCTCTGCTGCTGCTGCTCACCGGTGGGTGAGGGAAATGGAGGCTGTACTTGATATCAGCGACTGCCGAGAGGACCAGAAAGTTAAGTTCACTACCCACTCTTTTATGGACTCAGCTCTATGCTGGTGGGACAATATTGTCCAAACTAAAGGCAGCAGGGCCATTGGAAGAATGAGATGGTCCGAACTGAAGAAGTTGGTGATTGAGGAGTTTTGTCCTCACCTGAAAATGGACAAGGTTGAAAGGGAGTTTTTGCAATTTGAGGCGGGAACGATGACACACCAAGAGTACACCACAAAGTTCAACGAAATGGCACATCTGGTGCCGGATCAGGTGACACCTCTATCTCGGAAGATCAACTGGTATATTCAGGGTCTGTCGACAGACATTCGTAGGCACATGATCGCCGGCCGACCAAGCACGTCTAGGTCAGCGGTGGATCTAGCAGGAAGATTGTATGATGAGAGGGCTGTGGTGGTGGTGGCTGAAGGTAGTCGGAAGGGTGGAGGTGATAGAAACTGGACTGGGAAGAGGTTTGGTCAGGGTGGTGCCTCGACGAGTAATAAGAAGGCTCGAGTGGATGACCGCTGTGTGGTCATATCAAGTGCGGGGTGGAAAAAGTGTGGCAAGTGTGGGAAGGAGCATGGTGGTGAGTGTAGATGGGGGTTGAATGTTTGTTTCAAGTGTGGGAAGCCTGGTCATATGGCTAGAGACTGTGGAGGTATGAAGTGTTTCAAATGCGGGGGAAGTGGTCATATGAGCAGGGAGTGTAAAAAGCCAAGAGTGGAGGGTTCTTGGGTGAAGAAAACTGGAGGTGAAGGACCAAGGGCGAACGCTAGAGCATTCACAATGATACGGAGGAGGAGCTAGAACGGACCCTGATGTCATGTCCGGTACATTCTAGTGAACCAAATTTTAGCTTATGTGCTATTTGATTCTGGTGCTAGTAAGAGTTTTATTTTCGCTGCTTTCTTTGCTAAGTTGCCTGTTAGTAGTAGACGTATTGATGTGCCTTTCGATGTAGAAACTGCCATAGGTAAGTCTACCAGGATTTTTGAGATGTAGAGGGCTATGATGTGGAGCTAGAACGTCATAAGTTTCCTGTTAGACCGTTCGTGATGACCTTGGGTGGTTTTGATTTGGTTCTTGGGAGGATTGGTTGGTGGACTTCAAGGCAAACATTGTATGTCGTAAGAAGATGATTCGTTTGACAACGCCTAACGGTAGTTCGGTGACGGTTTATGGTGATCGGGTGACTATGATTCCGAAGGTAATTTCAATGGCGGTGGCAGGAAAGTGTTTGAGGCGTGGATGTAGTGCCTACTTGGCCTATGTAAGGATGTGGATATGCCAACACCCAACTATCTGATGTACCCGTGGTGTGTGACTTTCCTGACGTATTCCCAGAAGACTTATCAGGAGTGCTACCTGACCATGAGATCGAGTTCTAGATGTCCTGATACCGGGTGCCCAACCTATTGCCAAGGCACCATATCGTTTGGCTCCGACAGAGATGAAAGAGTTGATGGAGCAGTTGCAAGAGCTGCTTGATAAGGGGTTCACTAGACTGAGTATCTCTCCTTGGGGTGCTCCGGTCCTGTTTGTAAAGAAGAAGGATGGTAGTATGAGGATGTGTATTGACTACCGTGAGTTGAATAAGTTGACAGTGAAGACCCGCTACCCTACCGAGAATTGATGATTGTTTGATCAGCTCCAGGGTGCCAGTTGGTTTTCAAGGATAGATCTTCGATCTGGTTACCATCAATGAAGGTGAAGGAGCAAGATATCCCTAAAATAGCTTTTCGCACGCGCTATGGTCACTACGAGTTTTTTTTCATGCCTTTTGGTTTGACCAACCTGTCGGCTGCTTTTATGGATTTGATGAACCATGTGCGTCGACCGATGCTGGATAAATCAGTGATTGTGTTCATCGATGATATCCTGATTTATTCGAAGAGCGAGATTGAGCATGCCGGTCACATTCGGGAGGTTCTAGTGACGCTGAGAAGGGAGAAGTTGTTTGCCAAATTCTCCAAGTGTGCATTCTGGTTGTGTGAAGTTTAGTTCTTGGGTCATGTGGTGAATCCGACGGGATTATGGTGTACCTGGCGAAAGTGGAGGCGGTTATGCAATGGAAGTCACCAAAGACGCCATCCGGAATTTGTAGTTTCTTGGGTTTGGCGGGCTACTATAGAAGATTTATCCAAGACTTCTCTAAGATTGCTTCTCCACTAACTAATTTGACCCGAAAATATGCGAAGTTCGTATGGGGTCAAGCTCAAGAGAAGGCATTCGAAGAATTGAAGGCGAGGTTGACTGAAGCTCCTGTTCTGTCATTACCCGATGGAAGTGAAGATCTAGTGGTTTATTCTGATGCTTCCTACTCGGGTTTGGGGTGTGTGTTAATGCATAGAGGGAAGGTTATAGCCTATGTGTCCCGACAGTTGAAGGTTCACGAGGTCAATTACCCTACTCATGACTTGGAGCTGGCAGCCGTGGTCTTTGCATTAAAGATTTGGAGGCACTATCTATACGGGACGAAGTGCACTATTTTCACTGATCACAAGAGCTTGAAGTACTTCTTTGAGTAGAAGGACCTGAACATGAGACAAAGAAGATGGTTGGAGCTCATAAAAGATTATGATTGCGAGATCCACTACCATCGGGCAAAGCCAATGTGGCGGCGGATGCCTTTAACCGTAAGGAGAGGCCCGGACTGATTCGGGGAAAGCATACCAACTGATCATGAACTCTGATGTAATGAAGCAAGCCAAAGATTTTCAAGATGAGGCACTAAAAGAAGATCATCTTAACTCTGAAAGGATGAGAGGTCTGGTTAGGGAATTGGGTGAGAACACACTTGGTGTTAATACTCCATTTGGACGGGTGTGGATCCCTCGTTTTGGGGATCTATGGTGGAAGATCATGGATGAAGCTCACAAGACTAGATACTCCATTCATCTAGGTGCCACGAAAATGTATCAAGATATGAAGAAAGATTATTGGTGGCCGGGTATGAAGCGCAATGTGGTGGGGTATGTGAGTAAATGCCTTACTTGTTTGCAAGTGAAGGCCGAGCATCAAAAGCCGTATGGGAAGATTCACCTTTGGATATACGGAATGGAAGTAGGAACACATCACCATGGATTTCATATGAAGCTGCCACGTACTCCGAAAGGGTACGATGCCATATGGGTGATTGTGGACCGTCTGACGAAGAGCGCTCACTTCCTACCGATTCGCAAGACATATTCATCCGAGAGGTTGGCTGGTCTATTTATCAAGGAGGTTGTAACTCGTTACGGTGTGCCGGTGTCTATTGTGTCTGATCGTGACACCCAGTTTACATCTAAATTCTGGAAGAAATTCCACGACGCAATGGGGACGAGATTACAGATTAGCACGGCTTATCACCCCCAAACTGATGGTTAGTCACAAAGGACCATTCAGACGTTGGAGGACATGCTTTGGGCATGTGTGATTGATTTTGGTGGAAGTTGGGATGACCACCTACCGTAAGCCGAGTTCTCATACAACAACCGTTATCATGCTAGCATTAGTATGCCCCCTTATGAGATGTTATACGGTAGGAGATGTAGAACACCCGTCTGTTGGGGTGATATGGTCAAAAGGAGTTAGGGAGCGTCGAGGTAATCGAGGCTACGACTGAGAAGCTTGAGAAGATCAAGGCCTTCATGAAGGCAACCAAAGATAGACAGAAGTCGTACGCTGATAAACGACATTGACCGATTGAGTTCCAGGTGGGTGACCGATTGAGACCAAGCTTGGTGCTCTTTTGAGGTATTTAGGAATTCTCTTGGTAGTAACTAGGCGAGACACCTTTAGAGCAGCCTGATATATTGCACTATCACATGTAGCAAACATAGTATCAGGTTTGCTTGCTATGAGATACATCAAAGACCTAATAATTGCTCAATACTGATGTTGATCAGTATCCCCCCTTAGAATTAGGGCAAAGATTATGGTTTCGGGGAATATGTGTCTTGGCTGATTTAAAATATTTCATCTCAAATCTTTCTAAGATGTCATTGTCATACTTAGATTGATTGATAAAGAACCATTCCTTCATTTGCTTCACCTGAATTCCATGGAAAAAGTCCATTTTTCCCACGAAGCTCATCTCAAACTTCTTCTTCATAATGCTCTCATAGTTTTTACACATATGGTCATTTGTAGAACCAAATATGAAATCATCAACATAGACCTGGACGAGCAATATGTCATTCCCAGATTTCCTTATGAAAAGAGTCTTATCAAAAAGAATTGAGACAAGGTCTCATACCACAACTTAGGTGTTTGGTGCGGCCCATATAGAGCTTTATCTAGTTTGCACATATAGTTGGGGTGTTGTGGGTCTTCAAATCTTGGAGGCTGGCACACAAAGACTTCCCCATCTATATCCCCATATAGAAAGGCACACTTGACATCTAGCTGGTAGACAGTAAAATTGTTAGATGTAGCATAAGTAAGGAAGATCCTAACTGCCTCAAGTCTTGCAATAGGTGCAAAAACATCTGTATAATCGATTCTTTTCTCTTGAGTGTATCCTTGAACTACAAGCCTTGCCTTATTCTTGATGATCAAACCTCTGTTAGATTGTAACGGGCAAAGGTTCCAAACCTTTTGTCTTTTTAATTGAAGCAATTCGGTTGATACATCATGTTCCTAGTTTATGTTCTTAATGTAAAAGTCTTTCATTTCTTACACATATGTAATGTGAATTCCTAATGAAATATGATATCCATTATGATATTTATTTGTCTTTGAGTATTTCATTTTACTATTGTATTTAGTATAATTTAAATGTATGAACATCATATATAGGTTTGAGGTTGTTGTACATGGTTTTAAGTCAATAATGACTGAGAAATGTGCTCAACTTAGTCGGGTGGTTATTCATGCTAATGGACCATACTTATGGACCATACGCACAAATGAATCATACTTATGACCAATCGCATGACTAAGCCAGAAGACTAGATCATTCATATGAGTGTGACATAAGATTGATTCAGTCGCATGATTAAACCTTCAATCGTGCGTATGAATCAACCGCATGAGTCAGTTGCACGACTAAACCATGCTAATGGTTAAGTAATACAAATGAAAACTAAAAACCAATAAATACCACATAATTTGTGGAAAAATAATGACTTCGAAGATTCACAAACCCTAGCCGTCCAGAGCATCCTAAACAACTTATCCAACTTCATAGTTCATTCATGATCGATTTCTAATCAATTCTTAACGTTTGTTTCATCCTTAGATCGATCAGGTTGTCGTTCTCACTGGTTGGATTGTCAATCAAATAGTTCCGCACTACTTGGTCTGGTCTCACGCAGAATCCGTTAGTACTCCGAATGAAAACGGTCCTAACAAGTGATATTAGAGCCATGGCTGGTGATTTTGCATGGATTCAATTGGTTTTGGTGTTAAAACTAACGCTTTCAATTAAAAGAGTCACCTTTTTGCTTCAAAAACTGTTTTTGATGTTTGCATGTGTTAAAGTTTCAATTTTTCATCAAACGACAAATTAGGGTTTCTGGAAACTTCGTATTTTATGTCAAAGTGATCAAATATTCAATTTTTCAAACACAACAGCCTTCAGTTGCACGATTGGAGCATTCGTACAACTGAACCCATACTTATACACTCATTTGTATGATTGAGCTGAGTCGTATCTCTCATTCGCATGGTTAGGCAACTCATGTCATTGATTATAATTGCCCTACGACTGAATCCAATCGCCCGATTGAATTCATTCGTATCCTTCATTCGCACGAGTGACCAATTCGCATAGCTCATTCACACGAGTGAATCTGTCCTGTTCTAAGTTTACCAAGTTTAAAGCAATGGAAGACCAGTTTGCTGCATTCACTGCTGGAAAAGACTCGCGTATCCAGAACCTTCTACTTCTAGAGAATGAGATTGGAAATCACAACAAACCGCCAGAGCTATTAACTTTGGATGAATACCCACAGTGGAAACAGCAGGTTGAAATATACTTAAATGGAGTTGACCCAAACCTTTGGACATCCATTGAGACTGGTTACACGGTACCATACAGTTCTAATGGAGTTAAATTGACTTTGGTAGGAATGAGTGAATCCCAGAAGACTCTACATAATGCTGAAAAGAAAGCATATGCCTTGTTGACTCAATCTATACCTAAGGACATATTTCATCAGTTCTCTGGAAACAAGCAATCTAAGAAATTATAGGAGGCTTTGGAAAAGAGATACGAAGGAAATGCAACTCTCAAAGCACTGAAAGAAAAAGCTCTTAAAAAGGAATTTGACAGTTTCTCTACAATTAGAAATGAGAGTTTGGATGATATCATTGATTGATTCTATCATCTGATGAGTGAGTTGCACACTCATGGCATAACCACATCCATGGAAGATAAAGTCTCTAGTTATGCTGATGGTCTGCCAGACAAATGGGATCCATTTGTGTCTAATCTGAGACAAAATGACACTCTTGCTACTTTAGACATAAATGATTTCATTTTGAAGTTAAGGGAGGAAGAACTACATATGAAATACAAGTCAAAGAAAGGATCCTATGTTCAGAACCCTGCACTATGCAATTCAGTTCCAACTCCAGCTGCTTCTGGTGCACCGCTACAAATGGCGTTTGTGTCTAGCTCTTCTACTCCTTCCCAAAGCAATGCATCGGGAACCGTAACGTCATGGTCATTTGGAACCCAATACATAGTTCCTAAGGCAAATACTACCAAGCTGAAGACCGAGAATCTTGGAAATGTCACTGTAGAAGTTGCTAAAGAACACATGAACCTTCTAGCGGTTGTTGTTCAATTGGATGATGGATTAGTTGCTGGTAAGATTGGAAACTGACATCTTGCTGAAGAGGATTATGAGCAAGTTGATGAAACTGAGCTAGAACACATGGATATTATGTGGGACTTGGTTAGTGTTGTTAGAAGAGCCAAAAAGTTTGTTAAGAATACGGGGCAAAATTTGGTTGCCACTAAAGATACGACATTTGGATTTGACAAAACCAAAGTCACGTGTTACTATTATGGTGAAAAGGGGCACTTCAAACGTGAGTGCGTAAAGCTGAAAAAGACTAGAAATGGAAATCCTTTTCCTACATTCAACCAACAAGACAAGGATAAGATTTGAGCTTTGTCTTCAAGTAAAGAGTCTAAGGCTTTGGCTGTTCAAAATGATGAAGGAAAAGACTGGTCTTTTCGATTCGTTTCTAAGGGTGAATTAACATTGCCTTAGTTGATACATTGGGTGATGGATCTACAAGTGAAGGAGACATCATAGCTGAGCATACACATTCAGATATCGAAGAAGCTGTGGATGTTGTTGATCATTTGGTTGAAGAATAGCTTAGTGCTGCGAACTCAGAATCTCCAGTCACCAAAGAGTCTGATAATGCTTTGATGCCCAATTAGTCTTGTTCTACACAGGTATGTTCTAAAGACGAATATTTGAAAAACATGCATCTATTGAATGTGATAAATTTAGGGAAAGCATTGATTTACAATTTTCTATGTTATTAGAACATAATGATAATCTAGTAAATGATTTACAACTCTGCACTAAAGCAAATCATGTTTTAAAACAAAATGAGTGTAGCTTCAAAGAAAAGATAGAACTGTTGGGGAAACAACTGAGGAAACCAAGGTTGTTGCCTTAAATCAATCAAATGAAATCAAGTTCTATATAAATTCATTGGAGGAAACTAAAAAGGAAAAAGCAGTTTTGCAAGTCCAAGTTGAATCATTAAAACAAAAACTCCATAGTTTGGCAAGTTTGTCTCACATAGTTCAGAACCCAGTGAAAGAACAGAATTCCGGGGAAGGTCTGGGTTATAAGTTAGTACCGTTACCTCATGAAATCCTTTTGAACTCTAAATATAGACCAATTAATAATGACCTAGTAAAGGATCATGTGGTGTCTACTCCTCTAGTCAGTGATCTAGATTCCATGGGTAAACTTGTGAAATCTATCACTAAACAGAAGGATTCTACATTAGGATCAAAAGATAAGATACCTGTTGAGGATTTGAGTGATGAAAAGAAAAGGTTAAATTTGGGCCAGGTTCACAAACATCTATTTCAGAACCTAAAAGGTCTAAACCAATGAACCTTAAACGTGTTAATCATCAAAATCCTAATAAAATGAAAGTGAAAGATGTTCAAAATGTCAAAACAATTAAGTTTGTTAAAGAAGGTGAAACATCTAAAAGGGAAGAGAAATAACCCAACCTGACATATCCCAAACCCCGACCAAACTCAACCTCATATCAAAACTTTCCTCAAACTGTCAAAGGGAGATCCTGCTATAGTTATGGAAACCAAGGACATATCTCTCCAAATTGTCCTTATTATCAAACACCTAAAAAGAAAATTGAACTTTTTGATGAAAAACCAAGATTCTCTGAAATTTGATCCAATGTGTCACCTAAGGTTACACCTAAGATTATTAGTGAACCTAAAGTTCAAACCATGAGCCAATCGTCTGTTTACCACAAAAAGCCTTACACAAAATTGGTTTATGGAAGATAAAAACAAGTAATGTGTCTGTTAGTGAGAACAAGAAGAAGAAAGATGTGCCCTCGTTCTCTAAAGGACAATGGGTTGATTTCATGATGTGTGATACCTCTGGGACACCCAAGCCGGTTAAGGCTTGGGTCCCAAACATGAACTAATCAATTCCTTTGTATGTGCAGGGTGTCCGCTACAGCGCTATCACTAATACCTGGATTATTGATAGTGGGGATTCGAGGCACATGACTGGGAATTCGTCTCTCCTTTCCAACGTCAAGCAAATTAAAGGGGGACACGTATCATTCGCTGGGAATAAAGGAGGTTACATCACCGCTCAAGGCGAAGTTGGAAACAAGAAAGTGAAGTTCGACAAAGTCAACTACATTTAGCAACTGCAAAACAACTTCCTCTCTGTCTCCCAAATCTGTGATAAGGGATTCAAGGTTGTGTTTGATAACATGAAGTGCTACCTGTTGAAGAAGGAGTATGTTATCGAGGGGGATAAAAGTCTAAGGTCAGCTTCAAGATATAACCATCTGTATGTCTTGGATCTATCAAAAGCCTCCAAACTGAGTCTACAACCTGGTGCTTCTTGTCAAAGGCAACAGAGAGGGACACAGTCTCCTGGCATAGGAGAATGGGACACATTAATCCCAGGAGGATGAATCATTTGGTTCAGAATGATTTGGTAAATAGAGTTACAGTCAAGAACTTCTATCTCCCAGATTTCTGTGTAGCATGTAAGAAAGGGAAACAGACCAAGAAGTCTCACAAAACAAAGAAAGTTAATTCTATCGACATTCCTCTCGAGCTTCTACATATGGATCTGTTTGGCCCAGTCAGCACAAAGAGCATCTGGAGATCGGTACTACTTTGTAGTCACTAATGATTACTCAAGATTCTCTTGGGTGATGTTTCTAAAAGCCAAATTAGAGACATTTGAATCATTAAAACATCTAGTCTTGTTGATACATATGTACTAGTTTATGAGCTTAATGTAAATGTCTGTCATGTCTTACACATATGTAATGAATGAGTTGAATGAAATATAATATGTGGTTGATGCTTATAGTATTTAATATTTCATTGTATTATTGTGTGTTAAAGAATAATGAACTAACTATATAGGTTTGAGGTTGTTATGCATAGTTCATAGTCAATAATGATTGAGAAACATGTTCAAACTTAATCGTATGAAGTCTTCATGCGAAAGGACCATTCTAATGGACCATACAAATGAATACATCATGCTACTGGACCAGTCGCATGATTGAACTAGGAGAATAGATCAGTTGCACGATTGTGACATAAGATTGACTCAGTCGCAAGACTATCAATCGCATGATTCAGTTGCATGACTGAACCATGCTAATGGTTCAATCGTACAATTGAAAAACCCTAACCTATAAATACCACTTAATTCATGGAAAAACTTGAGAACTCGAAACACTTAAACACATATTCGTAGCCTAGCCGTCCAGAGACTCCAGAAAGCCTGTTCCAAGTTCATAATTCGTAGTTGATCTTGTTCTAATCATTCTTAACGTTACTTTAATCACTAGATTGATCCGGACTGGGTTCTCACTGATTGGATCACCAATAGAATAGGATTCCGCACTATTTGATCTGGTTTCACACATTATTAGTTAGTACTCCGTATGTACATGGTCCTAACAAGTGGTATCAAAGCTTTGGCTCTTGATTTTGCGTGTGATTTGATTAGTTTTGGTGTAAAAATCATGTTTTTCATTCGAAGGAGTCACCTTTTTTGAGTAAAAGTGTTTTCGACGTCTCCAGTTCTCAAAGTTTACGTTTTTCGGCATACGGCAGATTAGGGTTCTTGAAAAATCGTGTTTTTGTGTCAAAGTGTCAAAAACCTTCGATTTTACAAAAACAGCAGCCTTCAGTCGCACGATTGGCTTAATCGCATGACTGAAATCAATCGCACAACCCATTCTCACAATTGAACTCAGTCGCTTACTCATTCATATGACTGAACAACCCCATTCGCTTGTCTCCAATTGCACACTCCATACGTATGACTTAATCCAATCACACGATTGAATTCATTCGCACCTTTCATTCGCACGACTGATTCATCCGCATTGGTCATCAGCATTTGTCCAATCGCACGATTGACTTATCTGCATTTGTCCAATCGCACGATTGACTTATTCGCATTTGTCCGTTTACACAAGTTTAAAGTTCAAAATTTCAAAGTTTAAAGAGATGGAAGATCAGTACTCTACGTTTACTGCCGGAAGGAATTCTCGCATCCAGAACCTTCTGCTTCTGGAAAATGAAATTAGGAATCACAATAAACCACCTAAACTTATAATGTTAAATGATTACCCACAATGGAAGCAGCGATTCGAGATTTACATAAATGGAGTTGATCCTAATCTTTGGGAATTAATTGAGACAGTTTATAGTATGCCAGTCGGGGCTGATGGTGTTAAGTTAACTTTGGGAGGTATGACTGATAGTCAGAAAGCAAAGTACAATGCTGAAAAGAAGGTGTATGCCCTGTTGACTCAGTCGATACCAAAAGACATATTTCATTAGTTTTCTGAGAACAAACAGGCTAAGAAGTTATGGGAGGCCTTAGAGAAAAGATATGACGGGAATGTAACATTAAAGGAATTAAAGGCAAAGGCTCTCAGAAAGGAGTTTGATAACTTCTCTTCAATAGGGAAAGAAAGCTCGGATGACATAATCAACAGATTCTACCATCTGATGAGTGAGCTGCACACTTATGGGGTTACAACGTCTATGGAAGATAAAGTGTCAAGCTTTGTAGACGGTTTGCCAGAGAAATGGGACTCGTTTGTGTCTAATCTGAGACACAACAATATACTGGCAAAATTAGACATAAACGACTTCATCCTGAAATTGAGGGAGGAGGAACTGAGGATGAAGTACAGGTCACAGAAAGGATCTTATGACCATAATCCTTCACTGTATAACTCATCTCCCAACCCAAACAATTTTGGAGCACCATTTCAAACTGCCTTTGTGTCTAGTTCAGTAGCTCCTTCCCAAACCACCACTTCAGGACCAGAAATGTCAGGGTCATCCACTACCCAATACATAGTGCCCGAAGCCAATACTATGAAGTTGAAGACCGAGAATCTCGGTAATATCACTATGGAAGTAACAAAAGAGCACATGGATCTCCTGGCAGCTGTTGTCCATCCTATGATTGTCTAGTTGCAGGGAAGATCGGAAATTGCCATCTTGCAGATGAAGATTACGAGTAGGTGGACGAGAATGAACTAGAGAGAATGGACATAATGTGGGCTTTGGCTAGTGCTGTCAGAAGGGCAAAAAAGTTTGTGAAAAAGACCAGACAGAATTTGGTAGCAACAAAAGACACAACTTTTGGTTTCGAAAAACCAAAGTTACCTGCTTTAATTATGGGGAAAAGGGGCATTTCAAATGTGAATGTGTAAAGCCCAAGAAGAGAGGTAACGGGAATCCATTCTCAAACTTCAACCTTCAGGACAAAGATAGGAGTGGGACTAGCTCGTCAATCAAAGAGACAGAGGCCTTGACTGCTCAAGGTGACGAAGGACAAGATTGGACCTTCAGTTTTGTGTCTCCGGGTGAATCAAACATAGCCCGTGTCAAGGGTTTGGATGATAACTCTATGAGTGAAGGTGAAATCACAGTTGAACAAGTAACTTCAGATAATGAAGAAGTTGTGAATATGATCAATCACCTGATTGAAGAAAAACTCAGAACGACATGTTTAGAATCTCCAGCATCAGAAGAGTCAAACTCTACATTGATGGCTGATTCAACCGAATCTTCATCGGTAAGTACAAAAGACCAACTCTTTGAAATTCATGCTTGTATTGAATGTAACAAATTTAGAGAAAGATTTGACTTGAAATTTGCTATGTTATTAGATCACAATGATATCTTAGTAATGATTTACAACTATGCACAGAAGATAATCAGATTTTAAAACAAAATGAGTGCAGTTATAAAGAAAAATAGAACTTTTAGGTAAACAACTAAGGGAAACTGAGGTTGTTGCTTTTAATCGAGCCAATGATATAAAGTTCTATTTAAATTCTTTAGAAGAAACAAAGAAGGAAAAAGTAGTTTTATAAGTTCAAGTCAATTCATTAAAACAAAAACTACATAGTTGGACCAGTTCTTCTCACATAGTTCAACCCTTAGTGAAAGAACGAAATAACAGGGAAGGGTTGGGTTACAAAGTAGTACCACCACCACATGAGATCTTGTTAAATACAAAATGTATACCTATAAATAACAATCCAGTTAAGGATCATGTGGTGTTCACTCCTTGGTTAGTGACCTGATTCCACGGGTAAACCGGTGGAATCTGTCACTAAACAGAAGGAGGCTACTTCGAAATCGAAAGGCAAGATGCCTATTGTTAATTTGGATGAACAATTTGAAAAGGTTAATGTAAACTCAGGTTCACACATGTCTTCTTCTAAACCCAAAATGACTAAACCAGTTAACCAAACCCGTGTTACATGTCAAAGTCAAAATAAACTAAAGGTTAAAGATGTTCAAAATGTTCAAACAATTAAATTTGTTAAAGAAGAATAAAAATCTAAATGATAAGTAACTAAACCAACCAGACTCGTGCTGCACCTGTATCACACTCAACACCACATAAATAGTTTCCCCAACATGTAGAAGGGAGATCATGCAACAATTGTGGAAAGAAAGGACACGTCTCTTCTAATTGTCCTTATTATCAGACCCCAAGATAGAAAATTGAACTTTATGATAGTAAACCAATTTCTTCGAAAAGGAGTTCTGTTACTCCACCAAAAAGAAGTAATGAGCCTAAAGTTCAAACCGTAAGCCAGTCGTCTGTTTGTCACAAATAGGCCTTACACAAAACTAGCTTATGGAAAAAAAAGTCAAGTCCATTGTCTGATAATGAGAACAAGAAGAAGAATGATATGGCCTCACCCTCAAACAGACAATGGGTTAAGTTCAGGATGTGTGATTCCTCTAGGTCACCCAAGCTAGTAAGGGTTGGGTCCAAAACCTAAACTGATAATTTCCTCTGAATGTGTAGGGTGTCCGATATAGTGCTATCATAAACACCTGGATTGTTGATAGCGGGGCATCTAGGCACATGACCAGGAATTTGTCTATCCTTTCAAATGTCAAACAAATTAAAGGGGGACATGTATTATTTGCTGGAAATAAAGGAGGATACATCACCACTCAAAGTGAAGTGGGAAACCAGAAAGTAAAGTTTGATAAGGTCTACTACGTTCAACAACTACAAAATAACTTGCTTTTAGTATCCCAGATATGTGACAAAGGATTCAACGTTGTTTTTGACAACAAGAAGTGCTATGTATGAAGAAGGATTACATTATCCCGGAGGTCCAAATCTTAATGTCAGCTTCAAGATATAATGACTTATATGTCTTGGATCTATCAAAGGCCTCCACAACCGATCATCAAGTTCAATGCTTCTTGTCAAAGGAAACTAAGAGGGACTCTATCTCCTGGCATAGGAGAATGGGACACATAAATCCACGGAATATGAATCATTTGATCGAGAATGATTTAGTGAATGGTGTTAACGTCATGAATTTTCAACTTCTGGATTTATCTGTTACACCCGATTATTTTAAAGACAAAGAAAGAATGGATAAAGTGAAAGAAAAGAAGGAAATGAAATAAAATAAAACCCAAGCCTAGGGGTAAAAAGTGTCCAAAAGGACAAAATGTTTGAATAGTGGGTGGAAAAGGTGGCATGGCCGCCCATATGTCTCATACATCACTGATCTTCGTTTTTAGAGAGAGAGAAAGTAGTTAGGAGTAGCAATCCTCAGTTTTGAAGGAGAACAAGAAAGATTTCGAATTCAAGGAAAGAATTCATGTTTTTATGGTTTTCTTAACTGGTTATGTCCTCGGGTTTATGCTTATGTGTGTTCGTATGTGTTCGGGTACGTTTTAGTGGGTTCTAGGCGATTGAATTCAATTTGCAAACGAGTTCGGAAGAAAGCTATACTCAAGAGCTGCAAAGGTGAGTTCTAGGACCTCCTTTTTACCTGTTTTAACTGATTTTAGGGCTGGAATTGCATGAGTGTAGGTTTTCATTAAATTGGGTTTCGGACCCGTATGTTTGAATGTGTGTATGATGATGTTATGATATGATGTATGATTATGTTCATGCTTGATGATGTATGATATGTTTATAAGACATAGGATGCATGATTTAAGCTTAGAACATGATGAACAGTGAGTTGAAATTGAAGTCTGATGTTTAACCCTCATATGTTAAGTTTTAGAATCTGCATAAGTGTTGAAAAGTCAATGCGGATGATGTAAGTCAATGCGGATGAGCATTAACTAAGTATGAAAAATGCGTATGAAGGTTAATGCGGATGAACAGTAAATTCAGATGAGGTCAATGCGGATGAGCATTGACTAAGTACATGAAATGCGCATGAGTAAGGCAAATGCGGATGATAAGTACAGATAAAGTAAGTCAATACGGATGAACATTGACTAAGTATATGAAATGCGAATGAAGTAAGACCAATGCGGGTGAACTATAGTAAATGCGGATGAACTATGGTAAATGCAGATGAACAATTGTAAATGCAGATGAATTATAGGAAATGCGAATAAACACTTAGACTTTTTCTGACTTTATGAGAAAAAGACGAATGTAGGCTTTGACTTGAGATGTTCCTGGGGATGCATGTAAGTTGAGTTTTGAGGTCATAGATGTTAAGATGGGCATGTAGTGATGTGTGATTGATGCTTATGCATGATGATGATGTATGAAGTTGCATGATTATGAATGTGTGTATGTATGATGTTGCCCTATATAATGATGATGTTTGTGTATGTTATGTTCCTTATTATGATGTATGTTTATCTTTCCTAAGGCTTTACGTGTCATATTAATGAATGAAATGAAGTATTATGTAACGTAAAGTGAAAGATAAAGAAAAGAGGAACATGAAGTAAGAATGCATGCATTAATAAAAGATGAAAGTAAAGAAAGTCTTGCAAGCATAGTATGTCGGGACACGCCATTAAAGGTGTTAGCCCAACGGTGTGCGGGTTTGCTACCCCGGGAAGATGCACGTTGGGGTCTTTCTTTGTGATTGACCATTTGTATAGCTCCATTGCTGCATGTCCTAGGTACTGTGATCAGAGGTGCGAGCACCGTTATAGCTGGCCTATGATAGGCCTAGGTCCAGTACCAGGAATAGCTGGGCAATGCACATAGTAGTGGTATACCTAAACTCTACCCTAGGTGCTGTGACTAGAGGTGCAATCACCGTTATAGCTGGTCCTTGATAGACCTAGGTCCAGCACCAGGATTAGCTGGGTATAGTTTATGGTTGAGAAGAGAAAATATATAATGATGAATGAGCAATGCAGATAATAATGATATTATCTATGTGTATGTATGATGTGTGATCACATGTTAAAGAAATAACGGTTTAATGAAAGAAAAGCATGTTTTATTTATAAAACTAGAACTCACTCTGCAACGCTGACTTTTTATGCATTTTCTAATTGGCAGGTGAGCATTGCTGAGGATGGCACGGGGCAGCTACTTGGCATTTTTGGATGGCATCCATTTGTATAACAATGATGTTTTTGTGATGTAATGCAAATCATGTCATTTTGTAACAGTTAACTTCATTGTATTATTTTGCAAAAGTTTTCACTAATATGTGAAATGGTTTTAAGTTATTCCGCTACGATGTTTTTCATAGATGTAATGTATATTTTACGTTTTATGTGTGATGATTTACCAGCTGTAAGCCTCCCGGGAACGGGGCCTTACAAGTTGGTATCAGAGCCAAAGTTTACGTGAAACGGGTAAACTTTTTAAAATAAACCTAAACTTAAACTGAGAATGAGATGGAAGGGGAAGGGATGCCAATCTGAGTAGCTGCGTGCCATTAGGTATTTTCGTAAAGTTAACCGGTATTATGTGCGTATGTTATGTGGTTATGTGTTGCTGGTAGAATTAAATACTGATGTAGTCAGGATAGGTAATGCTTGGGGTATGAAGAGTAAAGTAAGTGGCTAATCACAACTGGCCACTGTAATTAGGGACTTACTATACTTGACGTAAACAGAGCTGTTTCCTTGAATGACCCTGTTGGTGTTTGAATCTTTCAGCGTGTGCGTGTGTGGATGGCCGGTGGTAGATCATCTAAAGCTTCACGTGGTGGTGGACGTGGTGCTGAACCACGGGTTACAAGAGGAAGGGCTAGGGTTGAAAAGGTGGTTCATGAAGAACCAGAAACCCCTCATCTGGAGGGCGGAGATGAGAGTGCTAACCTGAGAGCCTCAGTGGAGGAGGCGGTTATGGAGGAAGTGCATCAAGTCATGCAGACGATCCTACGTCTGTGGTGACAGAAGTGATAAAGACCATTAGAGAGGGGGATAGAATGGAAAGGAGTAGACCTACGGGCGAATGAAGACAGCCCGAGACTAAGACGGTTCTGTCTGATGACGAAGAAGAAGAGGACGAAGCAGAGCCTGTGCAAAAGGCGCCATGAGGCTGTAACCATGGGGCATTTCAATGGTGTAAGCCCCCTACTTACGACAGTAATGGCACTGTTGTTGTTGCTCACTTATGGATGAGAGAAATGGAAGTCGTTTTAAATATTAGTGAGTGCCAGGAGGACCAGAAAGTAAAGTTTGCTGCCCATTCTTTTGTGGACTCGGCTCTGTGCTGGTGGGACAATATAGTCCAAGCCGAGGGTAGCAAGGCCATTGGGAGAATGAGATGGTCTGAACTGAAAAAGTTGGTGATTGAGGAGTTTTGTCCTCACTAGCAGATGGACAAGGTCGAGAGGGAATTCTTGCAATTAGAGGTGGAAACGATGACACACCAAGAGTACACCACAAAGTTTAATGAAATGGCACGTCTGGTGCTGGATCAAGTGACGCCTATGTCACGGAAGATTAAAAGGTACATCCAGGGTTTGCCAACAGACATTCGCAGGCACATGATCACCGCCCGACCGAGCACGTTTAGGTCAGCAGTGGATTTAGCAGGGAGATTGTATGATGAGAGAACGGTGGTGGTGGTGGCTAAAGGTAGTCGGAAGGGTGGAGGTGATAGAAACTAGAATGGGAAGAGGTTTGGTCGGGGTGGTGCCTCGATGAGTAACAAGAAGGCACGGGTGGATGACCGCCGTGTGGCCACATTGAGTGTGGGGTCAAAAAGGTGTGGCAAGTGTGGAAGGGAGCATGCGGGAGAATCTAAGCTGGGATTTAACGGATGCTTCAAATGTGGAAAGGCGGGGCATATAGCTAAGGACTATCGTACGATCCGATGCTTTAACTGTGAAGAAGAGGGTCATATGAGTAGGGATTGTAAGAAGCCAAGGGCCGAGGTTTCCGGGGCGAAGAAGACGGGAGGTGAAGGACCAAGGGCGTGTAGGGTTTGTTGAAGGATAAAACCGAGTTTAACCTTTTAAACTTTCAAAAAACGCAGCAGATATGTATATATTTTAAAACATGATTTTAAAGCTGAAAATACATGTTTTATGGTGACAAATATCTGAAAGAAACAAACCCAAAACAAAAGGATCATATATGTGAATGAACAAGCTATGAACATAATGAAAGTGTATATAAAATCACATCTACATAAAGCTATGATTAACTACCTTTCTCCAGCTGAAATGTCGACCAAGGAAGAGTGATTAGATGCTAAAGATTCCGCCAAGGCTCCAAGGAAGGACCCCTCAAGCTAGTATACCGCAAGCAATGTGCAAACACTCTTCTTGTTAGGGAGATAACACCAAGAGTGACTCCAAATCCTCTCAAATCAGCTGAAAACCGAGAACCCTTTTTGGGAGAGAGAGGACTTTGAAAATCTGCTTTGCATGTGTGTGTGAGATGATGTGGTAGAGTGTTGGACAAGCTCTCAAGTCTTTAGTTTTCAAGAAGGTAAAAACCCTCTCATTGGAGAGGGTTGGGCGGCCGAAAGTCCCACTTGACCAAGTTTCCCTCTTAAAATTTCACTAAACAACTTTATAGATTAGTCCCTTGTAATTTTGTACAATTAACATTTAATTGTATAACTTATACACTCTTTTAATTACTTAATGTTATCTAACTAACTTAAATAACACTAAGTAATATTCTTGAACAAAATATCCTAATAAGTTGTTCCATCTCACATGCAACTTATTTTCTAAATTTGGTGTTATTATTTAATTACATGATCATATCATCAATTGAATAATTGTCGGTGATTGCAAAGTTTGTTATTGGGTATAACCCGACTTGGATCATGACATACTAACCGCATCAATGTTCTATGTGTCTTGGGCATATAGAATCTATCAATCTCCCACTTGCACAAGATTCATAGAAGATTGATGCAAGTAGTAAATACCGCCTAACAACGGTTTACTACCCTTAATACGCATGACTTATAGCCATTCAATAACATCATCCCATTCAAGTATCCTACTTGAAATGATTTAGGTGAATTAATCATCTATACTTTTGTTACAGATGTCATGTCAAATCCAAGGACACAGAGTGATCATTCCTTGTTGATTTGACTTATCCAGGACTTAGACATCTAACTCTCAACGAATAAGAGGAACAAATCCCATCTTGATTACATACGTTCCTTACAATCACCTTGTGTCACACCTAAACATAGTCTCATGTACTACCCATTATTTCAGAACAGCGGATAACGAGATCAAGGCATGACACTTGGTGAATATCAAAACCCAATATGTATCTCAAGTCTGAGGATACCAAATGATATTCTCCTTTACTCAAAATTACATATGATCAATCAATAAGATTCCATGTAGTAAAGTTAGAGTTGCGGGTTAGTCCAATATTTGTATCCCACAAATATCTATGAACCTTGGTAGCAACCCATTGCTCTATATTCATCCTTATGAATATCAGCCAATCCAAGTTCATAATAATCTTACCTTCACACTTGTTCCCACAAGTCTGAACGACCACGGACATTTAGAGTAAGCAATTTACTCATGGATTAAACATGCTAAATTGGAATATTAATTGAAACATTATTACCAAATAATTTTATTCAACTAATAAAGAGTTCCATATATCCAAATACAAAAAATTACAGATCAAATCCAATCACTAGAATATCGAAGTCCCATGGCACAAGTATGATCTTCATGCTTTGCCTTTTCAAGGAGCTTCGTGAGAGGATCCGCAATGTTCTGATCCGTGTGAACTTTGCGAATACATATCTTTCCTTTTTCAACTTCATCTCGTATGTAGTTGAATCTCCGCTCAATGTGCCTAGTCTTTTGATGAGCACAAGGTTCCTTGATTTGAGCAATCACACCCTCGTTATCACAAAAGATCTCTAGGGGGTCCTGAATGGAAGGGACAACCCCCAGATCGGCAATGAATTTCTTCAACCATGCAGCTTCATGAGCTGCCAATAAGGCGGCGACGTATTCTGATTCTGTAGTTGATAGAGCCACCACATCCTATTTGGAGCTCTTCCAAGAGACCGCTCCTCCATACAGAATGAAAATATATCCCGAATGTGATCGTGAATCATCACGATCAGTTTGGAAACTGGCATCCGTGTAACCTTTTACAACAAGTTCCTCATCACCAGATCCATAGATTAGGAACATATCTTTTGTCCTCCTTAGGGTATACAACAAAGATACACTTGGTGGATCGGACTTCCAATTTGTTTGGGGTGGGGGTCTTAACATAAGCCTCACAACCCCAGGCCCTTAAGTATGATAGGGATGGAACTCTTCCATGCCATATCTCAAAAGGTGTCCTTTCCACCTTTTTGGTTGGGGCCATATTTAAAATACGGGCCACGGAGAGCAAAGCGAAACCCCAAAATGATAGAGGTAATGTACTTCTAGCCATCATAGATCGGACCATATCGAATAAGGTTCGATTCCTCCTCTCAGACACACCATTATGTTGTGGTGTTCCAGGTGGAGTGAGTTGTGAGACAATCCCACAACTCCTAAGATGATCTTGAAAAGCATCATTTAGGTATTCATCTCCTCTATCGGTGCGGAGAACTTTAATCCACTTGTTGAGTTGATTTTGTACTTCATTTTGAAAGATCTTGAACATTTCAAAAACTTCATCTTTGTGTCTTAACAGGTACACATACCCATAGCGACTATAATCGTCGGTAAAGGTAATGAAGTATCTTTCACCATTCCTAGTCATTGGCTTAAAAGGACCACATACATCCGAATGTATGATTCCTAATAAATATTTTGCCCTCTCGTTAGTTCCACTAAAGAGTGCCTTAGTCATTTTACCTTGTAAACAAGATTCACACACATCAAATGAATCACATTCACTTGTTTTTAAAAGACCATTCTTTTGTAGTGTTTGAATTCTTTTCTTGTTTATATGACCAAGACGACAATGCCAAAGATAGGTATCACTCAAATCCAACTTGAGTTTCTTGGTGTTAGTTTGATACAATGAACTATTTAAAGTATTTTCATGAACCAATTCATAAATACCATTAATGGGAATAGCTTTAAAGTAGAACATATCATTAAAAGAAACATGAATATCTTTTTCAACAAATGATAATACATATCCAAATTGTTTTAACAGGACTACAGATATAATATTCCTAGTCAAACTAGGAGCATACAAAACATTGTTCAAAATTACTTCCAAACCATTTGGAAGTTTCAAGATGTAGTCACCACCAGCTTCAACTTGAACTTTATCCCCATTGGCCATGTAGAGGCTAACATCCCCTTTCTTGAAGTCACTACTTCTTCTAAACCCCTACAACAAATTGCAAATGTGAGTTCCACATCGGTATCTAATACCCATGTGTTAGAGGATATCATGTTTAAATCAATATGGATCATGTATATTGTACCTGAGGTTTGCCCAACATCCCTCTTTGCTTTCAACTCTTAGAGATGGATGGGACAATTTCTGGCCCAATGTCTAATCTCCCCACACTTGAAGCATGGGTCATTAGTAGCAACCTTTTGATTCTTCTCCTGTGGTTTGGGTGGCACCTTAACCACCCCTTTCCCTTTTCCCCATACAGGTCCCTTGCCCTTGGCAACCTTTTCCTTGGGTGTTTGATGAGGCCTTTTCTTGTTCCACCTTCATTGATGGTGAGAACAGTTAAAACCCTTTTACCCATGACTGCCTCGGCCGTTTTGAGCATTGAGTGAAGTTCACCAATGCTTTTGTCCTAAGCATTCATGTTGTAATTCAACACGAATGTCTCGAACTTCTTGGTAAGGCCATTGAGGATCAAATCCGTGGCCAATTCCTTCGAGATAGGGCAATTAAGACTTTCGAGGCGATCAATGTGGCTTTTCATCTTAAGTACATAAGATGAAACCAATTGGTTGTCGTCCATACGACATGCATGGAGTGCTCGAACCGTTTCAAAGCGCTCAACCCTTGCTTGCTGTTGGAACGTTTCCTTTAGCTGGGTTATCATGTCATAAGCTCTGTGATGTTCATACTCCTTTTGGAGATCCGGAGTCATGCTCGCTAGCATGAGACAAGACACTTGGACGGAGTCCTCAATGTACTTTAGCCAAACGTTATAGGCCTCCTCATCATCCTCAGAATGTTGATCGAGGATAGGGTCGTCTAAAATATATGATCGTCTTTCTTGCTTGAAAATGATTCTCAAGTTTCGATACCAATCAATGAAATTATTATGATTTAGATGTTCCTTTTGGAGAATCGCTCGCAATGATTGGGTGGACGTGGATGAACTATCATGATTATCATTATTGGTGGCCATCTACAAAATATAACAAAGATCTATTTTAGTATTTTTGATATTGCTATTTTAAATAATAATACCTTTTAAGGTCATTTATATATTAAAATATAGAACCCAACATTACATTTAAATTGTGGTTAGGTGACCTTTATCCCACAATTTAAATTAATAAGGTGGTCAACGATTCACGGTTGCAACCATTTGCAACTTCTAGAGGTGTGGGATCGACTTTAAACATCATATGTAAAGTAGGCATGTAAATCCCATCAACACCATTGGGAAACCATATTGTAGGTGATCCATTTAACATGGTTTGCAAATCAAGTTACCCTACTTGCACACACATGTGAGTTTACCAACATAAGTGGTTAGGTGACCTTTATCCCACAAATGTGGTATCCCCACCTTAAGTCACAAGTTCCCTCTAAATGGTTAGGTGATCTTTATCCCATTAAGAGTTTCCAAATGACTCAAGTGTTATGCAAAAGGACGGTGCTAAACTTGTTGGAAATATAGTTTGAAAATATTTAGAGATTTCATAATTCTAGTTTAGAAACTCTATGTACTTGTACTTGCATGCTTTCCTATGGTTCTTTGATTAAAACCCATTTTAATCTCTAAATCATTAAATCGTTTTAATAAGCTTTTAGTACTTTTAATGATTAAGAACCAATTAATAAGATTGTTAAGTTCATAGAAGGTTTGTTAAAGCAAATATCACATACATGCTATCAACCACAATAATATAAACAAAACAACATAGCAAATGTGCATAACCATAGCATCTAAAAAGGTCCACACTTGTTTGCCATCACAAGTGTGGTCCAAAGGCATTCCTAAGGGTCACAAACAAAACACATAGAAAGCTTCCAAAAGCCTCCCACTTGAAACCACATCCAAAATGCTCCATGTTTCTCCTTTGTGCTTCCAATCCATACATCTTTACATTACAAGATATAAAGTCCTAATACAAGATATCTAGTAAAATGAAAATGCATCTATTCAATTTATTACAACCCAATAATAAATAAATTACATTTGAAACAAAGCACAAACAATAGATTATACAACCCAATTGAATGAATGAATACAACCATTACAAAAATCCAAACAACACAAGGTCAATGGATAGGTTATGCACTAAAATAAACATCCATCATATCATCCAAAATATAAGTATGAATCCCCTCAAAACCCACGAATTTTCAGCAACATAAACTGAAAATTTCGGGTTTAGATATTGTCCAAACAACATAACAAATCAACATACATATCTTTCAAGGTTTAATCACAAGCATGTGTAATATAACCTTGAAAGTTGGGGATTCAACAAAACAGAATATAGCAGCCCTTAAAGGGTTATAAAGTCCCATAAAACAATTATAAAGGACAAGAACAAGCAAGCTATCCACATAACCAGCTCTTGATGCCATTGTAGGGTTTGTTGAAGGATAAAACCGAGTTTAACCTTTTAAACTTTCAGAAAACACAGCGGATATGTATATATTTTAAAACATGATTTTAAAGCTGAAAATACATGTTTTATGGTGACAAATATATGAAAGAAACAAACCCAAAACAAAAGGATCATATATGTGAATGAACAAGCTATGAACATAATGAAAGTGTACATAAAATCACAGCTACATAAAGCTGTGATTAACTACCTTTCTCCAGCTGAAATGTCGACTAAGGAAGAGTGATTAGATGCTAAAGATTCGGCCAAGGCTCCAAGGAAGGACCCCTCAAGCTAGTATACCCCAAGCAATGTGCAAACACTCTTCATGTTAGGGAGATAAACACCAAGAGTGACTCCAAATCCTCTCAAATTAGCTGAAAACCGAGAACCCTTTTTGGGAGAGAGAGGACTTCGAAAATTTGCTTTGCATGTGTGTGTGAGATGATGTGGTAGAGTGTTGGACAAGCTCTCAAGTCTTTAGTTTTCAAGAAGGTAAAAACCCTCTCATTGGAGAGGGTTGGGCGGCCGAAAGTCCCACTTGACCAAGTTTCCCTCTTAAAATTTCACTAAACAACTTTATAGATTAGTCTCTTGTAAGTTTGTACAATTAACATTTAATTGTATAACTTATACACTCTTTTAATTACTTAATGTTATCTAACTAACTTAAATAACACTAAGTAATATTCTTGAACAAAATATCCTAATAAGTTGTTCCATCTCACATGCAACTTATTTAGAAAACCCATTTTCTAAATTTGGTGTTATTATTTAATTACATGATCATATCATCAACTGAATAATTGTCGGTGATTGCAAAGGTTGTTATTGGGTATAACCCGACTTGGATCATGACATACTAATCGCATCAATGTTCTAGTGTCTTGGGCATATAGAATCTAACAGGGCGAGCACCAGGGCATTCACTATGACATAGGAGGAAGCTAGGACAGACCTTGATGTTGTGTTCGGTATGTTTCTAGTGAACCAAACTTTAGCTTCTGTGTTAATTGATTTTGGTGCTAGTAAAAGTTTTATTTTGGCTGCTTTCTGTGCTAAACTGCCTATTAGTAGTAGACGTGTTGATGCACCCTTCAATGTAGAAACTGCCATAGGTAAGTCTACCAAGATTTATGAGATGATAGAGGGTTGTGATGTGGAGCTAGAAGGTCATAAGTTTCCTGTTAGACTGTTTGTGATGACCTTAGGTGGTTTTGATTTGGTTCTTGGGATGGATTGGTTAGCGGACTACGAGGCGGACATTGTGTGTTGCAAGAAGATGATTCAGCTATCAGCGCCTGACGGGAGTTTGGTAAATGTTTATGGAGATCGGGTCACAATAATTCCGAAAGTAATTTCGATGGCGGTGGCAGGAATGTGTATGAGGCGTGGATGTAGCGCCTATTTGGCATATGTAAATGATGTGGATACGCCAACACGACAACTGTCTGATGTACTGGTTGTGCGTGATTTCCAAGACGTGTTCCCGGAAGACTTATCAGGAGTGCCACTGACACTGAGATTGAGTTTCAGATTGATCTGATACCGGGTGCCCAAGCTGTTGCCAAGGCACCGTAGCAGTTGGCTCCGACTGAGATGAAGGAGTTGATGGAGAAGTTGCAAGAGCTACTGGATAAGGGGTTCATCAGACCGAGTATCTCTCCTTGGGGGTGCTCCGGTCCTATTCGTGAAGAAGAAAGACGGTAGTATGAGGATGTGTATCGTCTACCGTGAGCTGAACAAGTTGACGGTCAAGAACCGATACCCCTTACCGAGAATCAATGATTTGTTTGATCAGCTTCAAGGTGCCAGTTGGTTCTTAAGAATAGACCTTCGATCTGGCTATCATCAACTGAAGGTGAAGGAGCAAGACATCCCTAAAACAGCTTTCCGCATGCGTTATGGTCACTACGAGTTCCTTGTAATGTCTTTTCGTTTGACCAATGCGCTAGCTGCTTTTATGGATTTGATGAACCGTGTGTGTCGGCCTATGTGGATAAATCAGTGATTGTGTTTATTGATGATATCTTGATTTATTCTAAGAGTGAGATTGAGCATGCCGGTCACATTCGGGAGGTTCTGGAGATGCTATGAAAGGAGAAGTTGTATGCTAAATTTCTCTAAGTGCGTATTCCGGTTGCGCGAAGTTCAGTTGTTGGGTCATGTGGTAAATCCCGATAGGATTATGGTGGACCCGGTTAAGGTGGAGGCAGTGATGCAATGGAAGTCTCCTAAGACGCCATCCGAGATTTGTAGCTTCTTGGGTTAAGCGGGCTACTACAGGAGATTCATCCAAGACTTCTTTAATACTTAGTACTCTATTCATCACAGTGCTACAAAAATGTACCAAGACATGAGGAAGGATTATTGGTGGCCGGGTATGAAGCGTGATGTGGTGGAGTATGTGAGTAAATGCCTTACTTGTCTACAGATGAAGGCCAAGCATCAGAAGTCGTATGGGAAGATCCAACCATTGGATATACCAGAATGGAAGTGGGAGCACATCACCATGGATTTCATTACGAAGCTGCCACGTACTCCGAAAGGGTATGATGCCATATGGGTGATTGTGGACCCTCTGACGAAGAGTGCTCACTTCCCATCAATTCGCGAGACATATTCATCTGAGAGGTTAGCTGATCTGTTCATCAAGGAGATTGTAACTCGTCGTGGTGTACCAGTGTCCATTGTGTCTGATCGTGACACCCGGTTTACATCTAAATTCTAGAAGAAATTCCATGATGCCATGGGGACGAGGTTACATATTAGCACGGCTTATCATCCTCAGATTGATGGTCAGTCAGAAAGGACCATTCAGACCTTCGAGGACATGCTTCGGGCATGTGTTATTGATTTTGGGGGAAATTGGGATGACCACTTGCCGTTTGCTGAATTATCATAAAACAACAGTTATCATGCGAACATTGGTATGCCACCTTATGAGATGCTATACGGTAGGAGATGCAGAACACCCATCTGTTGGGGTGATATCGGTAAAAAAGATCTAGGGAGCATCTAGGTATTCGAGGCTACGACTGAGAAGCTTGAAAAGATCAAGGCCTTCATGAAGGTAGTCAAAGATACACAGAAGTCGTATGCCGATAAACGACACAGACCGATTGAGTTCTAGGTGGGTGACCGGTTATGTTGAAGGTCTCACCTTGGAAGGGTATCATTCATTTCCGAAAGCGGGGCAAGTTGAGCCCAAGATACATAGGCCCTTTCCGAATCGTTGCTCGAGTAGGAGAGGTGGCCTATAGACTGGAGTTACCAGAAGAGTTAAGTGGAATTCATGCAACATTCCATGTATCTCATTTGAGAAAGTGCTTAGCTGATGAAGACATGAATTTTCCACCGAGGATATCGAAGTAGACGAACAGCTCAATTACATGGAGCAACCGGTGGCAATCATAGATCGAAAGGAAAAGAGGCTAAGAAATAAGGTGGTTCCCCTTCTGCGTGTACAGTTGAAGCACAGGAAGGGATCCGAGTCAACGTGGGAGACTGAAGAAGAAATGAAGCAGCATTACCCGTGTTTGTTCAAGGAATAACAGGTTTCAAGGACGAAACCTATTTAAGGGTGGGTGGACTTGTAACACCGATTATTTTAAAGACAAAGAAAGAATGAATAAAGTGAAAGAAAAGAAGGAAAGAAATAAAACCCAAGTCTAGGGGTAAAAAGTGTCCAAAAGGACAAAATGTTTGAAAAGTGGGTGTAAAACGTGGTATAGCCGCCCATATGTCTCATAGATCACTGATCTTCGGGTTTTAGAGAGAGAGAAAGTAGCTGGGAGCAGCAATCCTCAGTTTTGAAGGAAGAACAAGAAAGTATTCGAATTCAAGGGAAGAATTCATGGTTTTATGGTGTTCTTAACTAGTTATGTCCTCGGGTTTATGCTTATGTGTGTTCGTATGTGTTCGAGTATGTTTTAGTGGGTTCTAGGTGGTTAAGTTCAATTTGCAAACGAGTTCGGAAGAAAGCTATACTCAAGAGCTGCAAAGGTGAGTTCTGAGATACATCTTTTACATGTTTTAACTGATTTTGGGGCGGGAATTGCGTGAGTGTAGGTTTTCATTAAACTGGGTTCGGACCTGTATGTTTGAATGAGTGTATGATGATGTTATGATATGATGTATGATTATGTTCATGCTTGATAATGTATGATGATGTTTCTAAGGCTTAGGATGTATGATTTAAGCTTAGAACATGATGAACAGTGAGTTGAAATTGAAGTCTGATGTTTAAGGCTCATATGCTAAGTTTTAAATCTGCATAAGTGTTGAAAAGTCAATGTTGATGATGTAAGTCAATGCGGATGAGCATTTACTAAGTATGACAAATGCATATAAAGGTTAATGCAGATGAACAGTAAATACGGATGAGGTCAATGCGGATGAGCATTGACTAAGTATATGAAATGCACATGAGTAAGGCAAATGCAGATGACAAATGCGGATGAAGTAAGTCAAGCTATAAAAAAATGTGTGCGGACGACTATAAAAAATGAGCAAAGCACATGAAAAAAATGCAAAATGCAATCAAGCTAATAACTTATGTTGTTGGTGTGTTATCTGCAAAAAGAAAATAAATGCTCTAACAAGAAGATAGGTTGTGTTCCTCTCTGCTGTGCGGTGGCACTGACCTGAGGATAAGCATAACCTAAAAATTCAAGAATTCGTTGTTGTTTGTGCCTCTATATTGTGTGATGGCACTGACCTGAGGCTTAGCATCTCTTTGAAAGCTCTTAGAATAGTTTCTTCTTGAAATATACCTGTAGACCGCTCAAAAATCCCCTGTGGAATGTTGATTACCATATAAGTGTGGGATACCCAAATGCTTGTTGAAATAATTAAACCTTAAATCATCACCAATGTGTGTCAAAAATCTGTCTATGAATTTAAGAGAACACGTATACTGATAATCATCGTGAGCTGTAGTTTTCTTAAAAGTCAAAATCATTGTGTGCATCTTGTAGCTCTAGTATGATTTCCAAAATGCTATTGACTCTCAGTGAAAACAAGGATATAGCATCAAAATAGTTTATTAAAATGTTCCAAATGATTCTGATATACCTGTATGATTCCATAATGAATTGTACCAGAAATGATAAAATTGAATTGAAGCTGTGCTGTTCAGGAAGTAAAATCAGTTAGACGTAATCTAATAGGTTTAAACCCATCTCCATTCAAAAACACAAAAATATGTCTTGGTTTTGTTTTTAAATGTCTAGTTCTTTTTACTTATTTATTTTTTTAGTCATTTGATAGGTAAAAGTCGGACTATGCATTTGGATTCAATCTGTGAATCACTCACTTAGAAGGGGTCACGTCTATGGTGACCAATCGGGTTTTAAGTTAAAAGGATCACGTCTGAGGTGATCAACAGTTATTCAAATTAAAAGGGTCATGTCTGACAGTTTGTTTAAGTTATAAGGATCGTGTCTGAGGTGATCAACAGTTATTCAAATTAAAAAGGTCATGTCTGAGATGATCAACAGTCATAATGTCATATCAATAATTAACAAGTTAAGTGTTTGAAAGTGCATGAGGTCAAACTTATAAGTGTCAGCCATTTGCATGACTGGACCATAAGTATGGACCAGTTGCACGATTGGATCATGAGTATGAGCCAATCGCATGATTGAACCATATGTATGGACCAGACGTATGATTGGACCATAAGCATGAGTCAATCCATGCAATTGGATCACTAGAATGAACCAATTGCATGAATGAAGGTAAAACTGAGTCAGTCGCACGAATAGATATGACCGACTGAGCCAGTCGCACGACTGAGCCCTAGTCTCATGAATCAAGCGTGCGAATAGGTCCACTCGCACGATTGAAGATAAAATCAGTATAAATAGGGTGAATGTCGGTTGCACATTCTCACCACCCTTCAATCGCTCCCAAATCGCACGAAAGCAAACATACTCTGCCAAAATTCGATTTTGTTGATTTCGCACTGAGATTGTGTTACTAACGTGTACTCTCATCTTCTATAGATACTTAGTGAATGAAATCACACAAAATGCAGGGAGTAATCAAACCCTAACTGACCAAATTGATTAAAATCAAGAAATCTGTAAAAACGTTCATATAGACCACGTAAATGTGCTTAATGGTTAAAATGAAGGACATACAGTGATAGTTAGGGTCCCTGCGAATCTAAAGAGTCTAAACACAACATTTAATGTCAAGTTTTGACCTAGATTCGGGGTTAGAGTATCGAACACAGTGTTATGTGACTAGACACTCCGGATGAACTTCAATCGAACGATTGTGCTGGGCGAATGACTCAATCGACTGAATGAACAAGGCATATGAGCTCAATCGCACGATTGAACTCAGCCACATTCTCAATCAACCGATTGAACTTAGACGCATGCTCAATCGTCCGATTGAACTCAGCCGCATGCTCAATCTCCGATTGAACTCAACCGCATGCTCAATCGCACGACCGAACTCAATCATGTGGTTCAATCGCACGATTGAACCAGACTGATTTCAGAACATTTTAAATTTCAACAATTTTTGTTATGGACAAATCTCATGTTTATATGTCTTGTGTTACAGAAACATGGCAGATAGTTGGATCATCAACACCATGCATAGTTTGTCGTATTATTGCCACCACGAGGAATGCTGCTGAGTTTGTTGCTATTATTGCATTTCTAAGGAGATCAAGGATCTACAAGGCTATATCTACTCCATGCACACCCTACCGGTCTATACAGCACGCCTTCTGGGAAGGTGCGTCCGTTAACATATCTACTAAGCCCTACTGCATTCGGAGCACCATTTTTGGGCAAGAGATTGAGGTTACTACTGCAGACCTTCAATGGGTACTGGACCTGGGTGATGATGCTGCCCACCCAACGAGATTACATCCTCTGATCGTAAGGGGATGATTTCTAAGGATGAAGTACACTGAGATATCAACGCAGGTGTGCTCAACAAAAGCAACCTGTGTCTCCAGTTCAAGTACTTAGCACATGTCATTCTAAAGTGCATTGCTTCACGGAGGGGTAGATTTGATGATCTATCTGACCAAATCCAGAATGTTAACGTGGCACTGGTGCTGAATCAGCCCTTTAGCTTCTCCAACATGATCTTCACTTACATGATAGAGAACTTGAGGCCAAGGGTAAGGAGAGCTTCTACATGTATCCAAGGTTCTTGCAAATGATCATAGATGAGAAGCTCCCTCTACTGCCCAAGGAGAAGGACGATGCAGTGAGTGAGTTAGAGGTGAAATGACACTACTCTGGGAAGGATGAAGGTGTATAGGGGGAAGCAGGTGATACCCCTATTAGGAGATTGTTTGGGCACCTGGCCAATGCCGATTACGTGGCGCCTTCTCACAGGAAGTGGCATCACGATGAGAGTTATTCCGACATCAAGCCTATTAAGATACCTATTGATGAGTCAGATGATGATGACGAAGACCATGGTGATGGTCAAGGTGGGCAGTGGGCTGCAAGGTAGTTGCCACTGACTTTCAAATAGATGAGGAGGAGGAGGATGAGGAGCCATTGGTGAGGATAGTGGGCAGCAAGGTAGATGCCACTGAGAGAGGGCTTGCGGTGGTTGGTGGACGCTAGGGTGAAGCCAGGGATGCTACAACTGCTACTGCTAATCCATCATACATTCCTGACCATCCTATCAGCGTAGGGGGAGCATCCTTCTCTAAGGGATGGAGGAAGAAGTGGATGGCTCAGCCCATAGGATAAAGAGCAACAAAAAGAGGATTACTTTGATTACCACCAGACCCACTATAGCTACCACCACTACTACCACACCACTATCACCACTACCACACCCCTGCCACCACTATCACACCTCCTACCACCACCACCACCACCACAGCCACCCCCTCACCATTCACTCACATTCCACCACCCATATTCACCACATCCACCACCACTACCACCACCAAGAGCCGGGACTTCTACACACATCCCACTGAGCCATGGATCCACTCTACCCTCCATCGGGGTAGAGGAACAAGTAGCCAACCTAAACTGGATGGTGGTAAAGCTGCTAGCTGTTGATGACCAAAGAGCTACATAGCTAAACCAACTTGTGGTGCTAAAGCTGCTAGCTGTTGATGACCAAAGAGCTACATAGCTAAACCAACTTGTGGAGCTCAATGCTGCTCAAGCTCAGTAGATTATGCAGTTATAGTAGTAAAATGCTCATTCGGTTAAGAGGATTGAGGATTTGGAGGCAAAGAACAAGAAGATCATGCTCCTGCTGAAAGTATCAAAAGATGAGCCATTAAAGATCAGGGAAGGTGAAGGTGATGATGATGATGATGATGATGATGATGATGATGATGATGATGAGTCTGACGAAGAAGATGACGGTGATGATGAAGGATCGAAGGGAAAGAAGAGAGGAGATGATGATGATGAAGAAGGTGATGCTACTGTATTAGCCTCTACTAAAGGTCAAGAAAGGCGCAGTAAAAGAGCACAAGATCAAGGAGCATCGTCTTCAGCTCCTGCAGTTGAGGAATTGACAAATCAAGATAAAAGTGAAGATTAGATGTTTTATATTTAGAAAAACTTTTGCACTTGCTTCAAAATTACATTGATGTAATTTATGATTATCTATGTTTATCTATGTTTTTTATGTTTAACTGTCTTGATTAACTACTAATGATTGATGTGTTAAATGTTTAAATCAAGCAGATAAAACGTCCTTGCAAGATGAATATGATTGTGCTCCCCTTTAGCAAATCAAGTCTCAATTCACAATGATTCTTGATTTGCAAGGGATTGTGAGAAGGTTAGTGAGCTACACTCCCAAAGAAGGAGAAATCATACACGACATGACCGATGAGCAACTTGCAGAGATGTTCAGACTGAATCCTGACGAGCTTGTCAAAGACGCTCCAAAGGTTGATGTGATGAGGGATGACGAGCTAAACGACATTGAGGAAATAGAGATAGAGGATGTCATGTCTGAGCACTATCCAGAGTACACTGACCGAGAGGGCAATGTGATCCCCGACTTGGGTGACACTCTCAGTAGTGCTACATTTGACAAACTAGATGAGATGGAGAAAGAAACAGAAAAGAATGAGAGTCAAGCCCAAGCCTCGGACGCAGATGTTGAGATCAAGAAGGCTGAATGGGCAGCTTGTTTTGTTGAAATACGAGCCCAATGCATAGCTTAAAAGCAAAATGCCTACACTAAACTCTACAAGGTTAAGAAACATTTGAAGGTGTCTAGGAAGATTATTGCATGGGCGTATTTTGAGGATCTAAATGTTTATGTTGTAATGATGGTGAAGGGAATAGAGTACTTTAGATATCCACATGATCTGAAGACTCTCCTAGGTTTTGAGCTCAACCACTGGCACGCTTGAATTTGTTATATGCTGATTCTAGAAAGATGTCTGGTTGGTTTGAGGCTGCCCTAAAGAAGGAATACCACACCAGATAGGTAACTTTAGAACTCAACAAATGAAGAGGTACATTCATAGGTCTGAAGCAGATCCCATATCTAGAAAGCCTAAAGTGGTGTTGAAGTGGAGTCCCCCGCGCACAATGTCGAAGATTCCCTTACGGGAAATGCATCAGGACTTCACTCCACACTTCAAATGGTGGTATTATGATTGGACAACAGGCAAAGCGGTCAAGTTCTAAATAGAGAGGGAAAATAGAAACTATCCGGGTATTTGACCCAATGTGGCTTACAAATTTATCAGCAGAAGATGTGTACACATTGTACAAGTGGCCACTGTTCTATGATGCGCAAGATATTGTAGAAGCCCTCCAGTTCCAGAATGTTATATGATGCTTGCTTGCATTTGAAATACATGAAGGAGTTACTAGAAAGGAGAGGTACAAAAGGTTTGAGGAGCTTATGAAGAATGTCAGACGTTAAAGGAAACTAGGTCCACGGGGGAGTTTGTTGATACATATGTACATAGTTTATGAGCTTAATGTAATGTCTGTGATGTCTTACACATATGTAATGAATGAGTTGAATGAAATATTATATGTGGTTGATGGCTATAATTTTTAATATTTCATTCTATTATTGTGTGTTAAAGAATAAAGAATGAAACTATATAGGTTTAAGGTTGTTATGCATAGGTCTTAGTCAATAATGATTCAGAAAAGAGTTCGAACTTAATCGTATGAAGTCTTTATGCGAATGGACCATCCTAAAGGACCATACGCATGAATACATCATGCTACTAGACCAATCGCTCGGCTGAATTAGGAGACTGGATCAGTCGCACGATTGAGACATAAGATTGACTCAGTCACACGACTGAACCTTCAGTCATGCGTATAGATTAATCGCATGATTCAGTCGTACAATTGGAAAACCCTAACCTATAAATACCACTTAATTCATGGAAAAACTTGAGAACTCAAAACACTTAAACACATATTCGTACCCTAGCCGTCAAGAGACTCCAGAAAGCCTGTTCCAAGTTCATAGTTTGTAGATGATCTTGTTCTAATCATTCTTAACATTACTTTAATCGTTAGATTGATCGAGATTGCATTCTCACTGATTGAATCGCTAATCAAATAGGATTCCGCACTATTTGATCTGGTTTCACGCATATAAGTTAGTAGTACTTTGTACATACATGGTCCTAACAAGTCACTACATTGTAATCACTCTCCAAACTGGAAGTGAGAAAGATTTGATCAGACAACATAACAGAGGTCAAGAATCAATGGCTGGTGGCATTCTGTCGACAGAGACGAATTGTTCATCAATTTACTTCTACCTACACTCCATAGATGAATTGGGTTGCTAAAAGAAAAAATCAGAGCTTGATAGAGATCAAGAACAATGTTAACCGACTCTAAACTGCCTATTCAATTCCGGAACAAGGTAGTGGCTAATGCTTGCTACACCCTCAATCAAGTCTTAGTCATCAAACGTCAAGGAAAAACATGTTAGGAATTGCTCTCGAACGACGTAAACCCAACTTGGAGTATCTAGAACCATTTGGAGAACCGTGCATCCTGTTAAAGAAAACTTAGATTGGGAAGTTTTGTGAGAAGGCAGAAGAAGGTATCTTCTCAGATATAGTATGCCAGACAAGAGAGTTTATAACAACTCAATGGGTTAGGTAGAAGTATGGTGCAATGTTGATGTCAAAAGATACACCATCACCCCTGCTGGAAAAGGATCTTTCTTCTTCTTTGACTATGATGGATTTTTCAAGTCCTTCAATCTACCTCCTTCTCATCCTGATGATGAGTTATCTGCTCGAATGATGTACGATGTTCAGAATACTCCTCCACTTGACCTGACATCATCGATTTTATTAGATGATACTTCTAGCTCTTTAAGGGAAGAGCTTGAGGTAAGTGAGTCTTCCTTTGATGATGAAGTAGTTGAGTCTGCAAATATGGACTAGGAGGAATAGGTTCCCACTTCCGAAAGTACATAAGCATCTGATCTTGATACCAATAGAACTTCTGAACCCCGTACTCCAACAGCCACAGAAACTGAACTTGGGATTCAAAATCTGGATAATGAGGTAGCTGTTCCCACCACTCCCAGAACTCGAGTTAATGTGCATCATCCCTTGGACAACATTTTCGGGATATTCTATCGGGAGTTCAGACAAGAAATAAGCTATACTTAGCTGATTATGCCATAGTCATGGAACAAGGATATATACACAATGGTGCTTATCAATGTTTTGTGTCTCAATTTGAGCCAAAATATATAAGTGAAACTTTAATGATAAGGCATGGGTTAGTGCTATATAAGAAGAACTCCTTCAGTTCCAGAAGTTAGGAGTATGGACTCTTATGGATAGACCAAAAGGTGCAAACGTGATTGGTACTAAATGGGTTCTTAAGTGTAAGAAAGATGACCAAGGGGTTATAATCAGAACAAGGCTCGGCTTGTCGTTCAAGGGTTTAGACAAGTCGAAGGCATTGACTACAATGAAGTGTTTACACCTGTTGCAAGGATGGAAGCAATTCGCATCTTCTTAGCCTATGCATCCTACATGAAGATCAAGGTTTATCAATTGGATTTGAGGATCCTTATAATCAGGATAAGAGTTTATAAACTGGACAAGGCTCTTTATGGGCTTCATCAAGCTCCTCGAGCTGGTATGAGAAACTCTCTACTCATCTGCTGAAAAATGTCTTTTGCAGAGGGGTTATTGACTGCATGTTGTTTATCAAAGAGAAAGACGATGATTTACTACTGGTACAGATATGTGGTTGACATAATCTTCGGTTCCAAAAATGAAGCATTGTGCAAAGAATTTGAATCTGTGAATGAAAGCTGAGTTTAAGATGAGTGCCACGGGAGAGATGAAGTTCTTCTTAGGTTACAGGTGGATCAGACACCAAATGGAATCTTCCTGCATCAATCGAAATATGTTGGAGATATCCTCAGTCTGTTCAACATGGAGAATGCAACGGTTGCTGGGACTCCACTTGCCACGAACCACGGTGTGGCACCTGACGAAAATGGTGATCTGGTAGATGCCACTATGTACCGAGGAATGATTGGATCTCTGATGTACCTCACAGCCTCTTGACCTGATATTATGTACGCCACATGTCTCTGTTCAAGATATCAGGCTAAACCAAAAGTGAATAATCTAATTGGGGTATTGGGGTAAAAAGGATTTTTTCATTATTTGAAGGGTAATCCAACACCGGGTTATGGCATCCTCATGATGATTACTTTGAGCTTACATTGTATAGTGACTCGGAATACAGTGGTTACAAGATGAATTACAAGTCAACATCAGTGGTATGTCAGTTCTTTGGAAGATGCTTAGTCACCTGGAAATATAAGAAGCAACATCTGTTGCTCTATCAACATGTGAAGCTGAATATGTTGCTGTTGCAAGTTGTTGTTCACAAATCATTTGAATTCAATAGCACATGTGAGACTACGGTTTGAAATTTTCTAACACTCCTATCTTTGTTGATAATTCTGCTACAATAGCTATCACTAAAAATCCGGTCCAACACCCAAAAACTAAACACATCGATATTAAATATAACTTTATACGTGACTGTTTTGAAAAGAAATTAATAGATGCTATTAAAATTAATACGAATTTTAAAAATGCACCGACCTCTACACAAAAGCTTTTGACAAACCTTGGTTTTTATATCTTTTGGAGGTAAATAGCGTGAAAAAGAAAAGTGTTGTGATTCCAAAAGAATCGAGTTCTTAGTCCGACAAAATTTTCTTATTTTTTAATTTTATTTTCCTATCTTTCAAAATCCAAAAACACAAAGACATTTTCGGTTTTAGAATTTTAGGGGGGGGGATAGTTTAGTTTCAGTATTTAAATACTTAAAAGAAGAAAACACGGGGGCGGGCAGATAAGCTAAAAGAAAAGAAATCAAATCTGTGATATTGATTCAAAAGTTATGGAAAATGATAGTACACAAGGAACTAATTGTTTGGGACATCAAAAGGAAGTAAATGATCAAAATGCTATATTCAAATTACAAGTCTAAGAAGTCTAAGCAAAATAAAGTAAAAATGATAGTAAACTAGTCTGCTATGAGGTAACATAGAAAAAGTAGGCCTAGGGGTTGCTAGTTTATTATATGATATGTCGGGAGATTTACACAATAGATGAGTAGACTTCATTGGTGTTGGTCCAGGTGATCGAAAAAACAGTGCAAATGATATGAAGAATCGTTCAATAATCAACAATATCCTAAACAATAATAACAAAGAGGATTGAATACAATGCTAACTCATTCATAATAAGACTATGATCAATAACAATAAACAACAAAAGCACAAGGATAATTTTGTATATTAACTACTTTGAAATGGTGACTTGCAACAAGGATAATCGATTAGGGTTTTTGCAAGATCATTCACAATTAAAATAAACAAGAGTATATATAGCAGTCTTAGTTTCTCAAACAGTTTCGCTGACAGCGAAACTGTCCTGCCGAAACTATAGATTCGCCCGGCAAAACATCAAATTCGCCAGGTAAACAAAATAGCAAACTGTGAGCAAACTTATAGTTTCGCTCACAGTTTTGCTAGAGATGCTAACATACACAAATCCAAGTACATACAAAAGGAAACTAACAAAAGACCTATTACAAGAAAAGTAAATAATGTAAACTAAGGTGAGTCCAACTTATGCATTATCTTCAATACTCCCCTAGGTTGGAACTCACTGTCTTCATCATCTTGATTTATCTTGTCAGCTCCAGTTTCCTCTGCTGCATTTGATTTGTCTATGTTAGCTCCTGCAGCTATCTCCTTAAAAGCTTTAGCATATGATTCTCCATGCTCTCTTCCTGCTTCACTAGCTCCTTCAGGATGACAACTAGCCCTCTCAAATTGCTTGGTCAAATCTTGAACATCCATGTTAAGGTCATCTTGAGCTCCTACCCTTTCAGCTAGCTTCTTCACCTCAGACCTGACTCCTCTAATCTTGTTGGCAACATTCATAAACAAACTGGCTTCTTTTCGAGTCTCTTCTCCTGCTCCAGCGTTTATCTGATTCTCAAATAACACCAATACATCTTCATCATAGAAACTGAACAACTCCATAGGATCAAAGACCTTAAACTCTTTGCCATTCTTTACTCTAATCACTGCTTCGCCTGTGTTGTTATCATAAAACCATTTCTCAAAATCTTGTAATTGTTGGGGAAGGGGATCATCCAATCTCACTCTGTTTACAGTCTTTGGTGGTTACCCTCAAGACAATTCTTCCTTTTCCCGTTTCCCAGTCTTTATCTTTCTTTGACCTCCTCCTTTCTACCTCCATATACCCAAATGACTTAAAGCTGTCATTAAGCCTGTTTTTTATCTCTTTTTCTAGAAGAGTGGCTCTTTCACTCAGATGTGCATTAAGAAGTGGTAGAGCTTCCAATCGTCTTAGATCCCATTTAGGCAAGGTCTTAAAAGCCTTCCTCTTATGCATGTAACTGATACTACCTCCCCGTCTCTTTATCATGAACATCTTTAGGCTGGAGTTATAGCACCAACTTATAATTTTCTTGTCAGCCTCCTTCCTGCTCAGCTCCTTCATATGTTGGAAAAGAGGAGTAATTTCTTCTGGCTCCTTCTCTTTTATAAAGAAATCATTTTTATCCATCTCAAACATGTCTGCATCATCCTCTCCCTTCTTAGCTACATAGATCAATTATCGCTCATCAACTTCATAGAACTCAGGTTCTGAATCATAGTCTACAAGTTATTCATCATCTTCTTCCTCATCAACTAATCCCCTTCCTTTCTCAGAAGCTTCTTCAGCAGTTTTCGTTATAATCACTTCTTCACCAACTAGATCCTTCTCAAAGTCAAATTGCATATTAACAAACCCAGCTTCTATAAGATCCTCCTCATTTTCTCTTCTAACATCCTCTTCTCTAGCTTCACAATCTCCAGCATCAGTGGTTGCTGCACCAGATGTGCCCTCTCCTGCCTTGGATGAAGTTCCCACGTTCAGAAATGGGTACTTTGATGTGTCAGTCAGATCATCTAACTCAGATTGAGTTAGTTAATTAGGTAGGCCGACTACATCTTTCAGAAGGGTAATCTCTTCAAATAACTTTTTCAGTAATCGGTTTTGATCAACAAGCATCTTTTGCATACCTTCTATCACTTCATCCTTTTGCTTTTCTCTGATTTCTTGGTTTGTGAGTTTGGTCTTGATCATACTCAGTTCATTTACTAAGGAAGTATTCAGATTTCAAATCATATCTTCATCAAGGTTTCCTCTTTCCTCTCTTCTTTCGATGAATCCTTCATGTCTTTGTTTGGATCGTCTCTCAGGTTTAACATTATCGGCTTTCTTCTTCGACCTTCTTTTTTTTTCCACTCTTATTTCTTCAGCCTGTTCACCAATGTCTTCTTCAAAGTCATAAACTTTCTCCTTGGCATATCTTTTTCTTTTCTTTGTGGCTTCAATTTGCTATACTTTAGTTTCTTCAGCTTTTTTGTTTTCAGATTCATCCACTCATTTAATATAGCTCCAACGTTCTGGAGGATACATATTTTCCCACGGATGGGTGATCTTCCCACTGAAATCGTGGCGAATAGCATAGCAATAAGCAAAAATGCGAGGATTCATTTGTACCAGCCTCCTTATCATTCCATGTTTTGGTACATCAGGTATAAGATCATCAAATATCATCTGAAGAAAATAAGGATATAACAACCACTTGTCTTTCTTCAAGGCCATCAGGTTCCCAGCCATGCAAGCAAAAATTAGTTTAGCAATACTGGCCTTCTCTCCTTTACAACATAATACCATTGCCTTAGCCCAATCAATGTTTAGACCGTCTGATCCACCTTTACGGTGATCAAGACACATGATAAAAACATGAGCAATGTATCTCCACTCCTTAGACAGAAATGACTTCTTGATCTCCTTACGAGAACCAAAAGCTGGTCCTCATATCCCATTCTTTTGAAGGCTTGGAACACCTCGGAATTTGTCATAGTGACTTCATCTCCACAATCATCGTCTCGTCTCAATATCCTTGAGACAGTCTGAGCAGTGATGATCACTTCTTGATCAATGACTTTAGCAGTAATCCTTTGTGAATTTCCTCGAGTGTCATACTCTACAGATCGCCAGAAGTCTCTGATAAGAAGATCATAAATGGTAGTCATATGAGATATAGCATGGGCTATGGGTGATCTTTGTAGCCATCTGATACAATCTCTGAATTCAGCAGCCTTTGGATGTGTATCATCCAGAATAGCGGTAATATTGTTCCGCTCATCGAACTTTAGATTAGCCATGATATCCTAAAGAAGAGATCAGATAAGTTGAATAAGAAATAAGGATATAAGAAAAGAATAAGAGAAAAATAAATAAGGGTAAATTCGCTGACAGTTTCGGCAAGCGAAAAACTAGTTTCGCTAACTAAAACATATTAAGGGTAGAGTCGCTAACAGTTTTGGCAAGTGAAAAACTAGTTTCGCTACCTAAAACATATCAATTTCGCTGCCCAATAAAGATAATATCGACCAGGCGAAACTGTACAAGCTTATGTTCAATCCGGCGAGACTGAATATAAGTCGGCGAAACTGTTAGATTCGCATGGACAGCATAACCTCATAGTTTTGCTGAAAAGTGAAGAACTTTCGTTCAGTTTCGCAGGATAATCAGTAGTTTCGCTGGTGAACATCGAAGACACCGAAGAGTCAAAATTAAATCGCCTTAGAATGAGTAATATTAATATGATTAGAAGAACGTCCAATGATCGAAAACTCACTGGCGAACAAGAAACAATGCACAATCAGCAAGAATTAGCATAGAAATGCAAAATCGCCAAGTTAGGTACGGTCAAACTCAAGAAACAGCACAGATCATTTGTGCGAAAATGAAAGAATAATTTCGCAAAAATGACTTATATAGCATATAGTTTCACATAGGGCGAAGCTATAGATTCGCCTGACGAATCTACAGTTTCGCCAAGAAAAGTTGCAATTTCGTAAAGAAATCTACAGATAAAAATTGATGAGCAATCCGAGCGAAATTGCAATTTCGTCTAGCGAAACATGTAGCGAAAGAGTAGTTTCGCCGCCCCCCTTTTTTATAATGATAATTAATTCAAACATGGAGATCTAAATCAATCAGAGATCATATCTTCTAGATATACATGAACACAAAGATGATTTTAAATCATCGACCGGCAATGAGATCATACTGATAACAATCTGCAAAGGAACTGTTGAAATTCTTGAACAAATCAATAACGATTGCTGATATAGTTGTCCACTTAAACCCATGCCTTATCCTTTTTCAACAAACAACATATGATTTGTTAAGGTTCGATTAGATGCTTTAGAATGTTGGGTCCCCACAATCACTTGGCAAAAACCCTCACCCAACCTCAGGATTTCTTGAATTTTGTAACGATCTTTATAGAGCAAGGCTTGTGCATTAGTGTGCAAGTAGAGATTATCAACAGAATATTGCATTCTGTGATGAATTCATCGTTAGATGATTTCACACAACTTAGATAAAAAATGGTGAGAGCTCCAGGTCTATACTCACGTATAACAGAGAAGATGACCATTTAATCATGTGCGGATGAGAGCTCCAAGTCAGTACTACCGTACAGCAAAGGAGATCATCACTCCAGGTCAGTACTTCCGTACAGCAGAGGTGATTAGCACATACACAAGACACATAAATACACCTAACATGACTCAAAGATATGGCGTATATGATTTGTATCATGGTAGGTGAAAGATCTATTAGGATCTTGTATTTAAACGAAATACAAACTAATTAACGTGTAAACCAAATCAAATAGTGCGGAATCCTATTTGATTGGCGATCCAATCAGTTAGAACGCACGTAGAAACAATAAGGAATTGAATCTAACATTAAGAATCGATTAGGAATCGATCTGCAACGTTCTATGAACTTGGAGTACGAACTTCGAGGCTTCTGGACGACTATGGTACGTCTGAAGTCGAATAGGAATCAATGCTTACGTTTTTCCACGAATTAGGCGGTATTTATGGGTTAGTATTGCTCAATAGGGCGACTGAACCATTAGCATGGTTCATTCGTGCGATTGAGCCATGCGTTTGATCCATTCGCACGGCTGAGTGTTCAGTCGTGCGCCTGAGTCAGTCGCATGAAGTTGTTCAGGCGCATGGACTATTTAGGCGCATGGACACTTAGTCGCATGGGCATTTGGACGCATGACCACTGTTGGGGTGCATGGTCCACTCGAACGCATGAGAACTTCACTTTACCAAGTTTGAGTGTATTCAATATTGTAACATTATGCATAACACTTCAAACAATCACAAACCTATATAATTACGTCAATATGCGTTAATCAACTCATTAATGAATTATTAAACATTATAAACACAACTAAACATTCTGTATTTCATTAAGTACCCAATAGTTACATAAGTATAAGACAATAAAGACATTACATTCAGATCAGAATCTACGTACATATATGTATCAACAAACTCCCCCTTAGACCTAGATCTATCTAATGTCTTACCTTCTGCATCACCTCTTCATACTTTTTGTACTTTTCCTCTCTTGTGACTCCTGCATGTATCTCGAACGCAAAGCAGAGTCTTATGACATTTTGGAATTGGAGGGCTTGTACAATATCTTGCGGGTCATAGAATAGTAGCCACTTGTATAAGTGTATACATCATTATCAGACAAGTTAGTGAGCCACATTGGGTCAGACACCCTGATGGTATCCATTTGTCCCTCTTTTTTTAGAACTATGACTGCCTCCCCGGTTCTCCAATCATAGTACCACCACTTAAAGTGTGGAGTGAAGTCTTGTGGCATTTCCCTGAGAGGGATTCTAGACATTGTTCTTGGGGGACTCCACTTCAGCACTATCTTGGGCTTACCAGTGATGGAGTCAACTTCAGATCGTCTGATATACCTCGTAGGTTGTTGAGGTTTGAAGTTGACCCACCTGGTGTGGTACTCTTTCTTTAGGGCAGCCTCAAACCAGCCTGGCATCTTCCTTGGGTCAGCATATAATAACTTCAATTTAGCCAGCTGGTTGAGCTCAAAACCAGGTAGAGTCTTTGGATCATGTGGAAATCTAAAGTACTCTATGCCCTTTTCCCTCTTTATTGCATAAACATTAGATCCTCGAAACGTGCCCACGCAATAATCCTGCCTGACACCTTATGATGTGTTTTCACTCTGTAGAGTTTGGTGTAGACATTCTGTTTAGGAGCTGCGCATTGGGCTCGGATTTCTTCGAAACAAGCAGCCCATTATGCCTTTCTGATATCAACATCGTCGTTTGAGGCTTGGGCTTTTCCTTCAATCTTTTTAGACTCCTGCTCCATCTGATCCAATACTCAAATGTATCACCAACTAGGATTCACCAGATTGGGACCACATTTCCTCGTTGTCAGCATACTGAGGATAGTGCTCTGTTGTGATGTCTTCTATCTCTATCTCATCAATGTCATTTAACTCTTCTTCACTGGTAGACTTAAAAGTTGGAGCATCCTTAATGATCTCATCTGGGTTCAGCTTGAACATTTCAGCCAGTTGCTCATTTGAAAGATCATGAATTATTTCCTTCTTCAGGGGTATAACTCACAGATCTCCTGACGATCCCTTGCAGATCAAGAATCATAGTCAATTGAGTCTTCATCTGTTGAAGGGGAGCAACATCAAATTCGTTCCTTTGAAAGTTTGGATCTGCTTATTGCAAACATGTAACACATCAAACATTAGTTAATAATCAAGACAGAAATACATTAATCTTAATATAAACATCAAATACATAAGTTTAATACATGATTCAAGTACAAAAGCTATCAAATACATAATCATCTAATCATTACTTTTATCTTGAATCGCTGGATCATCACTTGGGGCGGCAGAGGAGGAAGCTGTTGGTCTTGATTTCTCTTTGATCTTCTTTCTTGACCCTGAGCTGAGGCAGATGCAGGTGCATCTCCTCCTTCATCATCATCATCCTTCTGCCTGTCCTCTGTCTTTTTCCTCATATACCCTTCATCATCATCACTCTCTTCATCTTCATCCATATCATCATCCTCACCCTCATCACCATCTCCTTCCTTTATCTTCAGAGGCCCATCTTTAGTTCCTTTGAGCTTGAGCATAATAGACTTTTTAGCATCCTCCAACTCCTCAATCTTCTTTGCTGATATGACTCTATGGTCTTGGAGTTGGGCAATCTCTTCGTTTGAGCAGCCATTTGCTGTGCCTGCTGCTCAATCAGCTGAGCCTGCTAAGAGATCTGTTGGATTGTGCAGCTGTGAGATCTGCCAGCTGACAAATTTGCACAGTCTTCTCATCATTGGCTGCTAACAGGTGCATCACCATACGGTTCAGTGCTGATAGTTGTTCCTCTCCCAATGGGAGGTAGAGGTGATCCATATGGTGGGTGGGATGTGAAGATGGCCCGACTTGGTGGCTAGTGGTAGTGGTAAAGATGGGGTAGGTCTATATGATAGTGATGGTGATGTAGGTGTGAATGATATGGTGGTGGATGGGATATCTGTAGTGGTGGGTGGTGTGGTGACAGTGGTAGGGGGTGTGGGAATGGTAGTGGTTGCTGTGGAGGTGGTCGTGGTGGTGACTGTGGTGGTGATGTAGGTGTGTGTGCGCTTCTTTTCTTCATGCCGTGGGGATGAGCCATCCTTTTCTTCCTCGATCCTGTCGAGGAGGATGCTCCCCCTAGAACACGGCTGGATGGCTCTGGAGCATAGGTCGGGTCAGCAGCAGTCTCTCCCGATCCACTGGGGCGTTCACTAACCGCCCGGAGTCCATGTTCTGTGGGAACGACTTTGCTTCCCACAGTCCTAGTTAGTGGCTCCTCATCTAAGTCCTCATCATCCTCACCACGTATAAAATCCTGGTGAAACCCAGCCGACTCTGCTCTATCTCCAGTGGGGGCAGATACTGGAGGTGTACTATCAGTCGTTGTGGCCCCCGGTGGAATGGGCATGGTATCTCCAGCATCCCCGCTGTCATCATCATCAGAGTCATCGGAGGGTAGAGCAATCTGCTCAACATCAGAATCACTATCATCGTGACGCCACTTCCTCTGAGCTGGCACCACATAGTCCTCACAGGCCAGATGCCCGAACAGTTTCCTAACAGAGGGTTTCACCTGCTTCCCCCTGTACACCTTCATCGGCCTAAGGTGGTATCATCCATCACCTCAAGCACTACTGCATCTCCTTCTCCTTCAGCAGGGAAGGGAGCTTCTGGTCTATAATCATCTGCATGAATCAGGGGTACATGCAGAAGCCCTCCTTCCCTTTCCCCTCAATGTCTCCACTAAGTAGGGAAAATCATCGTGGAGAAGCTGAACGGATGGTTCAGCACCAACGCTACATAGGCGTTCTGGATCTGATCTGACAACTCATCAAATCCTCCCTTCTTGGATGCTATGCACTACAACAGTACGTGAGCAAGGTACTTGAACTGGGGACACACGTTGCTCTTGTTAAGCACCCCTGCATTGATGTCCCCAGAGTACTTAGCTCGAAGAAAAAACAACCTCTGACAGTAAGGGGTGTAGTCTAGTAGGAGAGTCAGCATCTTCCCCCAACTGCAGCCAATCCTGAGATCTTCCTCTGTGATTCAATCGCCTCTCCAAAGATAGTACTCCTGATACAGTGAGGCTCAGAAGATCAGTCAACTACTGGACCTTCCCAGAAGGCTGCTGTATAGAACGATATGGAGTACATGGAGTAGATATAGCATGTGCAATTCTCGATCTCCTTAGAATGGTGATAATGCCAGAAAAGTCTGAAGCATTTCTGGATGTCAGATCTAGATGAGCACATATGTTTTGCTTCGTACTCATTATCCATCGACTTGCCATCTGTTACATAATGAAGTAAACATTAGTATCCATTGGCTAAGAATGTCTTGAATCACTTGGACTTGAAAACCTTCTTTTCTGTCATGCGAATGAGGTTGTGCGACTGAGATCAAGTCGTGCGCATTAGCAGTGCGACTGAACTGCAGTCGTGCGAATTAACCCATACATACGACTGAGTGTGCTACTAGACTCATGCGTATGTAAACTCATGAGGTTACACCAGTCGTGCGACTGAACTCATACGCATGGTTCAGTCGTGCGGTTTAGCTAGTCGCAGACATCAGTCGTGCGACTGAGGTTCATCAACCTGTCCATTCGCATGTTGTTCTGACTGTTCAATTCAAATTCAATTTTTTTACCAATTTTGAATCTTAGACTTCGTGCTCTGGTTCATTAGACTTGCAATCCATTAGTTTAACACCTAACTTCTTTAATTTCATCTGTTTACGTCGTTTAGTTAGGTTATTTGAACACAATTGTTACGGTTTTTCTAATGGGTCCGATTTTCCAGATTCTGTAGCAATTTGAGTGATACAACAATGGTTTTGCACCGCAAATTACCTGTAAAGTCAATAGAAATCGTCAGTACACACAAACAATAGTCTTGAAGGCTCAAATGGTGATCAAACGAGATTTGGGCATAAAGTTATTCGTGCGAATTAGGGCAATTTTGGGAGTGGTGAGTCTCTGCGACTGATTCACCCTCTATTTATACTTAGCCTAAATTCAATCGTACGACTGGGCTAATACGCACATTTGATTCGGGCGAATGGGCCTCAGTCGTGCGATTGGTTCAGTTGGCCCCCTTTAGTCGTCCACTGGAGTACAGTCGTGCGACTTACTCATTCGTTCCCTCTTAAACATCCGACTTACTCATGGTCCATTCGTATGAATGGTCATACTTATGAAATTTTCTGCATTTCTTACCATTTGCCATTTAAACCCCCATTTTTTTATTTAAGCTTTAGAATCAACATTATACACATTTGATTGTCTCAGACATGATCCTCTTATCTTTTGAAAACACATGTGGTCATCTCAGACATGACCCTTTTAGGTGAATTAATCCCTTACTGAATTCCAAGATGTAGTCCGACAACAAATAAACTGAAATGACTAAATAAATAGAAAATTAAACTAAAGTACAAAAATTAAACTTGTTTTTTTAACTTTTTTTGAGAGGTAAATCCTAAGATAGAAATCTACTCGATTCGTTTCTGGAATAGGCAGCTTCTATTTAGTTTGACCATACCTAGACCAAATCAATTTTGGAATCATACAGGCAAGTTAAATCATTTGGGACTTGTTATCAAAACCATTTGATGCTCACTTCTCGGTTTTCATCCAGAGTCGTTAGAAAATTTAGGAAATCATACTGGTACTATTAGATTCCCACATTGATTTGGACTTTCAAGAATTTGTATCCATGATGATTGTTAGTATATTTGTCCTCTTAAATCCATACACAGACTTTTGACACAGATTGGTGATAGTTTAGGTTTATATTTTAACCAACATTTGTGGATCCCACGCTTATATGATAATCAACATTCCTCAAGAGCTTTTGAGCAGTCTACGGGCATTTTGACAAGAAGAGACTATTCTTAGAGCTTTCAAGAGAAGCCAATCCTCAGGTCAGTTCCATCGCAACAGAAGAGGCGGCAAACAACAATGAATTCTAGAATATCTAGGTATGCTTATCCTCAGGTCAGTGCCATCGCACAACAGAGAGGCACACAACCTATCTTCTTGTTAGAGCATCGTTAATTTCTTTAGCACATAATGCACCAACAACATAAGTTGTTAGCTTGATAGCATTTGCTTTTTTTCGTGCTTTGCTCTATTTATTGTCATCCGCACACATTTGTGGCGTTTACATGCTCGTTACCCCTTATTGGAATATTGTTGATTGTTTTAACCAGTGATAAGATGGGCCCACAGTCAGTTGAACAACTTAATTTGATCTTGAGATCACTAGTCAGGTCTAATCATCTATTATGTTGAATCTACCGACATATCATCTGTGGTCTAGCAACCTGTAGGTCTACTTTCATTGTGTTATCTTAGTAGAGACCAGTTTTTCTATCATATTTCCTTTTATATTGCTCAGACTACACAGACTTAGACTTTGAATTTTGTATCTTTTCTAAATTAAATATTAAAATCCCTCTTGATTTGTTCATGTGTACTATAATTTTCCAAAGTATTTGAATTGATATCATAGATACGATCTACCTTCTATCAGCTAGCCTCTCCTTCTCCTTCTCTTTTTTTAAATGTTACTGGCTGACCTATTCTCCCCTAAAATTCTAAAATCATAACCGATTTACATATTTTAGGATTTTAATAGACAGCTAATAACATGAATTTAATTTAAAACAAAATAGAGTAAATAAAGAAAATAAAAAAGAAAAATATACTAAGTGTATCAGACTACACATGATCATCATCAGGAATAACATCACTTTTCTTTTTAACGCCATTGACCTCTAACAGATATAGAAAACGTGGTTTGTCAAAAGCTTTTGTATAGAGGTCAGCGCGTTGAAATCTGTATTTATTTTTACCACATCGATTAAATTCTTTTCAAAGCAGTCCCGTTATAATGATATTTTATACCGATTGTTTTGGTCTTAGGATGTGGATTGGATTTTTAGTTACTGCAATTGCAGCCGAGTTATCAACATAAATAGGAGTAGAAGAGAAATTTAAACCGTAGTCCCGCATTTGCTGTTGAATCCAAATGATTAAAGAACAACACTTGCAGCTGCAACATATTCGGCTTCACAGGTTGACAGCGCAACCGAGGTCTGCTTCTTACACTGCCAGGTCACTAATCTCCTCCCAAATAATTGACACCCCGCTGAGGTAGACTTGTAATTCATCTTGCAGCCCCCGTTATCCGAGTCACTATACGCCGTCAGCTCAAAGTCATCATCATGAGGATACCACAACCCAAGTGTGGGTGTGCCCTTCAGATAACGAAATATCTGCTTGACCCCGATCAGATAGTTAACCTTTGGCTTAGCCTGATATCTAGAACATAGAAATGTAGCATACATGATATCAGGTCTAGAGGAAGTAAGGTACATGAGAGATCCAATCATTCCTCGGTACATTGTTGCATATACCAGATCTCCATTTTCATCAGGTGCTATATCATGATTTGTGGCAAGTGGAGTTCCAGCTGCAGAAGCATTCTCCATGTCAAACCGACTGAGAATGTCTCCCACATACTTGGTCTGATGTAGAAAGATCCCTTTGGGTGTCTGAGCCACCTGTAACCCGAGAAAGAATTTCATTTCCCCCATGGCACTCATCTCAAACTCCGCCTTCATTACTGCTTCAAATTTTTTGCATAACTCTTCATTCTTTGAACCGAAGATTATGTCATCGATATAGATCTGTACTAGCAGTAAGTCTCCATCCTTTTCTTTGATAAACAGTGTGCAGTCAATGAATCCCCTGCGAAATCTGTGTTTGACAAGATGAGTCGAGAGTTTCTCATACCAGGCCCTTGGAGCTTGATGAAGCCCGAATAAGGCCTTGTCAAGTTTGTAAACTCTGTCCCGATGATAAGGATCTTCAAATCCCTCGGGTTGAGTGACATAAACTATCTCTCGAATTTCACCATGAAGGAATGCACTCTTCACATCTAATTGATAGACTTTGATCTTCATATACGATGCATAGGCAAGGAAGATACGGATGGCTTCCATCCTTACCACAGGTGCAAACACTTCATTATAATCAATCCCCTCGACTTGTCGAAATCCGTGAACAACCAGTCGAGCTTTGTTCCTGATAATGACACCGTGGTCATCCTTTTTGCATTTCAAGACCTATTTGGTGCCAATGACCTTAGCACCTTTAGGTCTATCTACCAGTGTCCATACTCCTAACTTCTTGAATTGAAGAAGTTCCTCTTGCATGGCACTCACCCATGCCTCATCATTCAGTGCTTCACTAACGTATTTTGGCTCAAACTGCGAGACAAAACACTTATAAGCACCATCATGAATGTATCTTTTTTCCATTGCCGATGCATAATCAGCGGAGTACAACTGATTTCTGGTCTGCACTCCTGATCTGACATCCCCAATGACATTATGTAGGGGATGATAGACATTTAGACGTGATCCTGGAGTGGTAGGAACAACTACCTTAGAGCCAAGATTATGAACATTTGTTCTGCATCTGAGGTAGAAGGAGTTTGAGGTTCCAAAGTCGAAGAGGCATCACTGTTAGATGTTTGTGAATTTGCAGGAATTGAAACCTGTCTCTCCTGATTGTTCTGGTCATTCGCTTCAGCTTCATCTTCTAAGGAGGAGTCACTGTCTTCTAGTGCTCCCCCTAAGTGATGAGATGATTCTCCTTGTGAGCTCGGTGATGTTGGATCAAGACATGTTGTATTCAAGATATCATACATCATTCGTGTAGCTGACTCGTCATCAGAAGGAGAGATAGGGATGTTGAAGGACTTGAAGAATCCATCATAGTCGAAGAAGTAAGCGGGTCCTTTTCCAGTGGGTGGTGTGGTATATCTCTGAACATCAACATTACACCACACTTCTACTAAACCCGTTGAGTTATTGTAAACTCTCTTGTTCGGTATGTTGTATCCTAGGAAGATCCCTTCCTCAGCCTTCTCGCTGAATTTTCCTTCTTGAGTCTTCTTCAGAAGTGTGCACGGTGCGCCAAATGGTTCGTTGTAGTAGCTCGTAACATATCTTGCCATGGCACTTGACTACCAGAACTCGATTTAATATATAATATGCATTTGCCACTGCCTCATTCTAGAATTGGATAGGCAGTTTAGAGTATGCTAGCATTGTCCGTGCTGTCTCTATTAAGCTTCTATTCTTCCTCTCAGCAACTACATTCATCTGAGGCGTGTAGGGAGAAGTGAACTGATGCACAATTCCCTTTTCCTTGCAGTAAGCCTCTATCCACTGATTCTTGAATTCAGTCCCGTTGTCTGAGCGTACCTGTCTCACCTTCAGCTTGTAGAGAGATTCCAGTGTGATTACTAATTCCTTGAATGACTCAAATGTTTTTGACTTGGACTTCAGAAACATTACCCAAGAGAATCTTGAGTAGTCATCAGTAACCATATAACAGTACAAGTCACCTACAATGCTCTTTGTACTGACTGGACCAAACAGATCAATGTGAAGAAGTTCAAGAGGAATCTTGATAGAATGAACTTTCTTTTCCTTATGAGACTTCTTCGTCTGTTTGCCTTTCTTGCATGCTACACAGAAATCCGGAAGTCGGAAATTTTTGACGTTAACACCTCTCACTAGATCCTTCTAAATCAAGTGATTCATCTTCCGTTGATTAATGTGTCCCATTCACCTATGCCAGGAAATGGAGTCCTTCTCAGTAGCTTTTGATAGGAAGCACTGAACTTCATGAACCGTTGTAGAAGCCGTTGAGAGATCCAAAACATAAAGGTCTTTATATCTTGAAGCTGTCATCAGAACTTGGTCCTCCGGAATCACATAGTGTTTCTTTAGGATGTAACACTTCTTGTTGTCGAATATGACTTTAAATCCTTTGTCACATATTTGAGAAACAGAAAGTAATTTTTTTTGAAGTTATTGAACTTAGTTCACTTTATCAAACTTAACTTTCTTATTTCCAACCTCTCCCTGAGCTGTGATATAACCTCCTTTGTTACCAGAAAACGAAACATGCCCGCCATTTATTAGTTTCACATTTGATAAAAGAGCCATGTTTCCTGTCATGTGCCTAGATGCTCCGCTATCTACAATCCATGTGTTGGTTTTAGCACTATAGCGAACACCCTGCACATACAGTTTAAAGCATTAGTTCAGGTTAGGAACCCAAGCCTTTACTGGCTTGGGTTTCCCAGAGGCAGCACACATCATGAATTCAACCCATTGACCCTTAGAAGGTGAGGGTAGCTGAGGTGCCTTCTCGTGATCATTATCAGACACAAAAGATGACTTTTCTTTCCATAAGCCAGATTTGTGTCAGGCTTGTTTGTGATAAACAGACGACTAGCTAAGGGGTTGAACTTTGGGTTCACTAGTTCTTCTAGGTGGAGTTAAAGAACTCATTTTTTAGGTTCAGATTTGACTTTGTTTAACCCTGACTTTATATTAGCCTTTTCAAATTCTTTTTCCAGATTAACACAAGGCATTTTATCCTTTGCCTTTGAAGTGGCCTCCTTTTGTTTTGTTCCAGATTCAATTGAAGAACATGAGGAATTTGGATCACTTACGAGAGGAGTAGACACCACATGATCCTTGATGGGATTGGTATTTATTGGTTTACACTTAGTGTTCATTAAGGTCTCTGGTGGTGGTGGAACCACTTTATAACCTAAACCCTGCCCATTGTTACGCTCTCTCACTAAGTGTTGGACAATATGAGATGAACTTGTCCAACTATGCAGTTTTTGCTTTAAAGAGTTGACTTCTACTTCTAAAACTGCTTTTTGTTTCTTAGTGTCTTCTAGGTTGTTAAGATAGTACCTAATGTCATTAGCTTGGTTAAATGCTACTACTTCAGTTTCCCTAAGCTGTTTATTCAAAAGGTCTATCTTTTCTTTGTAACTATGCTCATTTTGTTTTAAAACTCTATTTGCCTCATTGCACAATTGCAAATCCTTTACTAAGCTGTCATTATGATCTAATAACCTAGCAAATTTCTGATTTATGCTTACTCTAAATTTATTACAATCAGAACAAGCATGATTTTTGAAAATTTGATCAGTATTACTTACCTGAGGAGGTTCTGATGAATTAGTCATCAACGCAGTATCAGATGTCTCTGATTCTGGTGATTCTGTCTTTGTTATGGACGTCTCCTCTTCAGGCTTGTAGCTGACCTCTGTTGCAGTCTCTTCACTATTTAACATCGCTATCTCAACTGCTATATCTCTTTCACTCGCAGAATCATCATCTAAGTCATCCACGCTCGCAATATTTGATTCTCCCGGAGGGACAAACCTAAAGCTCCAGTCCTGTCCTTCATCATCATGGGCGGTCAAGGCTTTTAGATCCTTGCTGATGAAGTAGAACTGCTAGCTTGCTTGTCTTGAAGAGTGAAAGATGAGAATGGATTCCCGTTTCCAGTCTTCTTTGGCTTCACACATTCTCTTTTGAAGTGCCCTTTTTCTCCACAGTTGAAGCAGATCACCTTGCTTTTTTCAAAGCCAAACGTAGTGTCCTTAGTAGCAACCAAGTTTTGTCCGGTCTTCTTCATGAACTTCTTTGCCCTCCGAACAGCACTTGCTAAGGCCCACATAATATCCATCCTCTCCAGTTCAGTCTCATCAACCTGCTCGTAGTCCTCATCGGCCAGATGGCAGTTTCCAATTTTCCCAGCAACAAGTCCATCATAGGAGTGGACCACTGCTACCAAGAGACCCATGTGCTCTCGAGCTACTTCTACTATCATGTTTCTGAGATTCTCAGTCTTCAGTCGTGTAGCATTTGCTTCAGATCCAATATATTGGGTACTAGAAGACCCTGACGTTTCTGATCCTGAAGGAGAGACTTGTGAAGGACCAGATGAGCTTGACACAAAGGCAGTCTGAAGAGGTGCTCCAGACGTCTTAACTTGAGGAGTGGCATTGTACAAAGCTGGATTCTGAGTGTACGAAGACTTCTGAGCTCGATACTTCATCCTTAGTGCTTCTTCTCGCAGATTTGATAGCAACTTTGATAGCAATCCATTCTGTCTCAGATTTGAAACAAAAGAAACCCAACTTTTTGGTAACCCGTCTGCAAAATTTGACACTTTATCTTCCATGGTAGTTGTGACACGATGTGTGTGCAGCTTGCTCATCAAATGGTAGAATCTATCAATGACATCGTCTATACTCTCATTTCCCATCGATGAAAAGTTGTCAAGTTCTTTCTTCAACTCCTTAGCTTTAATGGCCTTCAACGAAGCATTCCCGTCATATCTTTTCTTCAACTCATCCTATAACTTATTGGCTTGCTTATTCTCTGAGAATTGGTGAAAAATATCCTTAGGTATCAACTGTGTTAGCAATGCATATACTCTCTTTTCAGCATTATATTTAACTTTCTGTGCATCAGTCATTCCTCCTCGAGTAAATTTCACCCCATCGGCTCCCACCGGCATACTGTATCCCGTCTCAATAGCTTCCCACATATTTGGATCCACTCCATTGAGGTAGATCTCAAAACGTTGTTTCCAGTGGGGAAACTCATCTAATGTTATAAGCTTCGGGGGTTTATTATGATTCCCCACCTCACTCTCCAGTAGCAGTAAGTTCTGAATCTGTGAGTCCTTCCCGGCTGTAAACGCTGACAACTGATCCTCCATCTCGATTAACTTTGAGTCTCTTAAAAAATCTGTTAACTGGTGCGAATGGAGCGATGCGAATGGGCTACCCGTGCGAATGAAACTATGCGATTGGTTCAATCGTGCGAGTGAAACTGATGTGTATGAACAATGCGACCGGTAGACTTAGTAGTACGAATGAAGATGCAACTGAGTCCAATCGTACGTTTGGGGATGCGAATAAAGTCCAGTCATGCGATTGGGTCAATCGTGCGACTGAAGCAGTTGTTTTTCGAAAATTTCAAGGTTTAACATGTTTTGGCCGTAAAAACCCGAATTTTCACCAATCCTAATCGCCTTATGCCGTACAAACCAAAACTTGATGAGCAGGGGATGTCCAAGACAACTTTTGACACAAAAAGATTGCGCTTTTAGTGAAAAACACACCCTTTGTATCAAAATTGATTGAATCACACGTAATCAAGAGCCAATGCTCTCATACCACTTGTTAGGATCTTGTATTTAAACGAAATACAAACTGATTAACGTGTAAATCAAACCAAATAGTGCAGAATCCTATTTGATTGGCGATCTAATCAGTGAGAACGCACGTAGAAACAATAAGGAATTGAATCTAACGTTAAGAATCGATGAGGAATCGATCTGCAGCGTTCTATGAACTTGGAGTACGAACTTCGAGGCTTCTAGAGGACTAGGGTACGTCTGGAGTCGAATAGGAATCAATGCTTACGTTTTTCCATGAATTAGGTGGTATTTATAGGTTAGTATTGCTCAATCGGGCGACTGAACCATTAGCATGGTTCATTCGTACGATTAAGCCATGCGTTTGATCCTTTCGCACGGCTGAGTGTTCAGTCGTGCGCCTGAGTCAGTCGCATGAAGTTGTTCAGGCGTATAGACTATTTAGGCGCATGGACACTTAGTCGCATGGCCATTCGGACGCATGACCACTGTTGGGGCGCATGGTCCAGTCGGACGCATGAGAACTTCACTTCACCAAGTTTGAGTGTATTCAATATTATAACATTATGCATAACACTTCAAACAATCACAAACCTATATAATTACGTCAATATGCGTTAATCAACTCATTAATGAAATATTAAACATTATAAACACAACCAAACATTCTGTATTTCATTAAGTACCCAATAGTTACATAAGTGTAAGACAATAAAGACATATTACATTCAGATCAGAATCTAGGTACATATATGTATCAACAAGATCAATTCTCAATCCAATTTTTGTTGGACTCAGTTTTTGTGCAGGGCAAAATGATTGCGTAAATCCAGACGTCTTTAAGCATGATATTTTAATTTAAATCATATTGCTGTTGTATACTTTATTCTTCAGGCTGAGCCTATCAAGCATATCGTTAAAGAATCTGATTGATTGTCTTGGCTTAAAAAGAATAAGATGTGAAACAGAGACCAGCATCAATTACTATCATTTCTCATTTTAGCACCAGTCATGCATAAAAAAACATATCCAGACGATATAAAATCATTTCTCGTCATGTCAAATTCCGAACTCGGGTTATGAAGTTACTCCCCCAAAATTTTATTTTCAAAGGATATAAAATTTAGTTAAATTATTAAAATCATTTAGTATTTATATATATATTATATATATTAATGAATTTAAAAAGGTTTAAAAGGATATTAACACGAGCATAGAGATCAATTCATAAAAACGGGGTTTATCAAAAGTTTTTGTGAAAAGATCAGCTTTTTGATGTTTTGTATCAATGGGTATAATATCGATGAAACCCTTTTCATGAGCATCACGAATTGCATGAATCTGTGTCTCGATATGCTTGGTTCGGGAATGATGAATAGGATTTTTTGCAATCCCAAATGGTTGCTTCGTTGTCGCAAAATAATGTCGTGTGGAGAAAATTAATTCCGTAGTCAATCATTTGGTGCTGTATCCAAAGAACTTGAGAACAGCAGCTCGAGGCAACAATGTATTCTGCTTCTCCTGTAGAGAGGGAGACAGTTGTCTGTTTCTTGCTCTACCAGGACACCAAACAATTTCCCAAATATTGACACCCTTCGGACACCGATTTTCTGTTTAACCTGCAACCATTGGAATCACTATCAGAATAAGCATGTAAATCAAAATTCCCTCCATATGGATACCATAGTCCTAAACGGGATGATCCTTTGAGATAACGAAATATTCTTTTGACAGCTTTCTCATGAGATTCTTTTGGGGCCGACTGATATCGAGCACAATATCCAACAACAAAAGTAATATCAAGACGACTTGCTGTAAGGTACATGAGGGAACCGATCATGGATCTATAAAGATGAGGATCAACTGGTTTCCCGTTCTCATCAGAAGTGAGACAAGTCTGAGCAGTAAATGGAGTCATCTCAGGAGAGGCATCATCCATCTGGAATTTCTTCAAGATATCTTTAATATACTTCTCCTGATGAATAAGAATTCCTTCTTGCTGTTGTTCAACTTGTAATCCAAGAAAGAAGCACATTTCTCCCATCAAACTCATTTCAAACCTTTGCGGCATCACTTCTTCGAACTCTCTACATAATAGAGAATTAGTAGATCCAAAAATAATATCATCAACATAAACTTGGACAAAAAGCATTTCCCCATCCACTTCCTTTTTGAAGAGAGTCATATCGATGGTACCATGAGAGAAACCATTGCTTAAAAGATACTGTGTGAGGGTCTCATACGAGATCCTAGGTGCTTGATGAAGACCATACAGAGACTTGTCAAGTTTAAAGACTTGATCGGGAACGTCAGGATCCTGAAAACCTGGTGGTTGACACACATATATCTCCTCATCAATGTCTCCGTAGAGAAAAGCACACTTCACATCCATCTGATAGACCTTGAACTGTTTATGAGCTGCATGAGCGAGAAAAATTCTAATTGCTTCAAGACGAGCGAGTGGAGCAAAGACTTCAGTATAGTCAATCCCTTCCTCTTGAGCAAAACCTTGCACAACAAGTCTAGACTTGTTACGCACCACTACACCACGATCATCCAGTTTGTTCTTAAACACCCATTTTGTACCGATTGGGCATTTGTTAGGAGGCAAGTCAACCAAGGTCCAAACTTTAAGCTTTCTGAATTGTTGAAGCTCCAATTGCATTGACTCCACCCAACATGGATCCAGTAGAGTAGCATGCATATTTTTCAGGATAGTTTGAGAAATGAAGCACAAGAAGAGGCAAATATTAATCAAACCAGATTGACTTTGCGTCCGAACACCATCAGTGATAGATCCAATAACGTTATCAAGAGGATGATCTTTCAAAGTTTTGTAGTCGGTGGGTGAGGGAAAGATGTTTGGAGAAATTTCACTCATAGATGGTGAAAGATTAGATGATGGAGAATCATGTGTTGGTGCTAGATCAAGTAATGGAGAAGATGTAGCTCATGAAGAATCAGATGTTGGTGCAGGATCAAGCACTGGAGATGATGAACTAACATCAGCTGAAATAGCTTCATTTATTGACGAGTTGGAATGAACAGGTGATGGAGTGGAGGAAATAATATAGGTTTGAGCATTTGGAGTGGACGCATCATCATCGAAAACTGGAAGATTGAATGAATTAGTCATAGTATCGGAGTCAAAGAACCATGCTGGTTCAGATCAAACTTCAGAAGAGTTAGATTCCTGTCAATCAACATAAAACGACTCTTGAACAATACGTGTTCTTTTGTTATAAACCCGATATGCTTTTTGAGAAGAAGAGTAACCAACAAAGTAACACTCATCATATACGGCACCGAACTTTGTCTTTTTAGATTGAGTATTCAGAAGAGTGCAAGAGCAACCAAATGGCCAAAAGAAATCAATTAGAGGTTTCCTCTTCTGAAAAACATCATAAGGAGTCTTCATTGTATCCTTCACAATCAACACTCGGTTTAGAACATATGAAGCATAGTTTACAGCTTCAGCCCAAAAGATAATGGGTAATGAAGATTCTATCAGCATTGTACGAGCAGCTTCAATGAGAGTGCGATTCTTTCGTTCCGCGATACCATTCTGTTGAGGAGTTCTTGCAGCACTAAATTGTGTCACAATCTCCCTTTGAGCACAAAATGAATCAAGAATCTGATTTTGAATTTAGTGTCGTTGTCACTTCTCAGACCCATAACCTTTCTCTTGCTAATTGTTTCGATAGAAAGAATTAATTTCTACAATTCCTCAGCAACTTTGCCTTTTTGTGCAAGAAACCTCACCCATGAATATCTGGAGAAATCATCTGTAACAACAAGACAAAATGATTTTTTAGCATTAGATTTAATGCTAATTGGGCCAAACAAATCAGTATGTAATAACTCGAGAGGATAGGATATGCTATTTTCAAGTTTGGGCTTATGAGGTTTCTTGTGTTGTTTGCCCTTTGCACAAGCCATACATTTTTCATTAATAGAAAAATCTTTTGAACGGAGTCCTCTAACGAGTTTGTTCTTTACAAATTTGTTAATTATTTTGAAATTAACATGGCCTAATCGACGATGCCATAAGAGAGACTCAAAGGTTGAAGCTTTAGAAAGAAGACAAGTTGTAGTAGACTTTGAGTTGCTTGAGTTCATATCAAGAAGATATGTATCATGTTTTCTTGGAGCATGCATAAGAATCAAATCATCTGGAATATCAATCTCTGATTTTAAAAATAGACATTCAACAGAATTAAACAGAATAGGAATGTCTTTATCACAGATTTGGGATACACTCAGAAGATTAAATGCCAGCTCAGGAACATAGTTGACTTTTTCCAAAATTAGAGAACCATTGGCAACTTCTCCTTGTCCAATCATCTTTCCACCCTTTTTGTCACCAGAAAAAGCAACATATCCTCCATCAATAATCCGATAATTGGTCAGCAGATCATTCAGCCCAGTCATATGTTTAGAACAACCACTATCTACATGCCACAAGCTGTTTACAATCCTAGTGGATGACTCCTGAAATAAATGAATAAGATAGTTAACCAAGTGTAATTGGAACCCAAGATTGAACAACTTTATCTTTAGATGAAACAGATTTTTTACAGAAGAAATTATTAACCAATTTTGTTAATTTATTTCCAAAGCAGTTCCTATAAGAGGGAGCATGAAGCAATGTAGGACAATTCTTGACAAGATGGTCCTCTTGACCACACCTGAAACAATGATGTTTGAGTCTAGGTCTGTGATGTGATGGGGTAAAAATATGATCAATGATAATTTCCTCATCACATTGAGATAAACTAGAATCAATGTCACTAATGTCTCATACATGCCATGAGTTTGACGTTTATTTGAACAACAATTATTATTTACAAAAATAGATGAAGATTCGTCGGACAGACTAGTAGAACTAGTTTCACTGGTACTGGTGTCAGATAAAGAGGTAATACTTTCATCAGATAAAGTCATATTTGATGGAGTGAAAGATGGAATAGGATGAGAAAAGAACTTTTCAAAACAATTAGTTTTAATTTGCTTAGTTGGTTTTGAAGAAAGATTAGTTGCATCATAATCATTATCAGAACAAAAGACATCACCACAATGAACTGAATTACAATATGAAATAGAACTATCAAGAGAACACAAGACAACAGAGTCTGCTATAGGCGAACTAGAAACAAAAATAGAATTTAAACTAGACTTGTGATCTAAAACAGACTGCTGACAATCACGTGTACTAATACTAGTGCATCCAAGCCCACTACTTGGTCCATAGTCGTAGTCTTCACGAACATTCTTAGAGTTAATCCCCTCTAATCTTGTAGACATACTGTCAGTATCTGTTTTGATTAAATCATTAGAAGGATGAGGAACATGCATAGGAGAATAACAATATGTACTAGGCGGAGGATAACCTTTATGTTTTCATAACCCAATCCCATTTTAATCCTAGCTCCCCATTGAGATTTACATAGATCTGTTGGGTTTGTTGGACCATATCAAAGTAGTTTAACCATTTTAAACTATGAAAACGCAGCGGATTAATACCTTAACATGTTCATTTGTAATCTAAAAACTAAGGTTCATTTCATAACAACAACAAACCCAAGAACATAAGGATCATTTATATATTATTTGATGTTATTTAACTCCCTTTTTAATCCTTTTGTAAACTAATGAATAAAATAGATTTATATAATTAACCTTTTAGTTATATAATATACACACAATTTTATTATTTGATGTTATTTAACTAAATTAAACAACATTACAAATAATATCCATGAACAAAATATCCATATAGGTTGTTCAATCTCATATGCAACTTATTTAGAAAACTCATTTCTAAATTGGTGTATTTATTTAATTGCATGATCATATCATCAATTAAATAATATTTGATGTTTGCTAAGCTTGTTATTGGGTATGACCCGACTTGGATCATAATGTACTAACCACATCAATGTTCTATGTGTCTTGGGCATAAAGAATCCAACAATCTCCCACTTGCACAAGATACATAGAAGATTGATGCAAGTAGTAAATACCGCCTAACAACGGTTTACTACCCTTAATACGCATGACTTAAAGCCATTCAATAACATCATCCCCTTCAAGTATCCAACTTGGAACGATTTAGGTGAATCAATCATTTATCCTTTTGTTACAGATGTCATGTTAAATCCAAGGACATAGAATGATCATTCCTTGTTGATTTAACTTAATCAGGCCTTAGACATCTTGCTCTCAACGAATAAGAGGAACAATTCCATCTTGACTACATAAGTATTTCACAATCACCTCGTGTCACACCTAAACACAGCCTTATGTACTGCCCATTATTTCAGAGTAGTGAAGAACTAGCTCAATGTATAACATTTGGTGAATATTAAAACTCAATATGTATCTCAGGTCGGAGGATACCAAATGATATTCGGCTTTACTCAAATTTACTTATGATCAATCTAGAAGATTCTATGTAGTAAATTTGAGATGTGGGTCAGTCCAATATTTGTATCCCACAAATATTTATGAACCTTGGCAGGAACCAATTGCTCTATATTCATTCCTTACGAATATCCACCAATCCTTGTTCATAATAGTCTTACGTTCATATTTGTTCCCACAAAATGGCTGACTACGGACGTTTAGAATAATAAACATATTCATGGATGTATACATGCTAAAATGAATATAACTTCAAAATATCACAAGTATATAAAGAGTTAAATATTACATAGTTTAAAAATTTTAATACTAAACAGATCAATTCCAGTCACTAGAATCTCGAAGTCCTAAGGCACACGTATGACTTTAATGCTTTCCCTTTTCAAGGAGCTTCGTGAGTGGATCCGCAATGTATTGATCGGTGTGAACTTTACGAATACATATTTTTCCCTTTTCAACCTCATCCCATATGTAGTTGAATTTCTGCTTAATGTGCCTAGCCTTTTGAAAAGGACAGGGTACCTTGATTTATGAAATCGTACCCTCGTGATCATTAAAGGATTTCTAGGGGTCTTGAATGGTGAGACCACCCTAGGTAGGCGATAAATTTCTTTATCCATGTAGCTTCCTAAGCTGCGGATGATGCGGCTATGTATTCGGACTTTGTAGTGGACAATGCTAATCCATTCATAATGAAGACATACCCCGATTGTGATCGAGAACCATCTCGAACGATTTGGAACTCGCATCCGTGTAACCCTTTACAACGGGTTCATCTTCACCAGATCCATATATTAGAAACATTTCCTTAGTCCTCCTAAGGTATTTCAATATACTTTCAATAACCATCCAATGGCTTTTACCTGGATTGTGCTGATATCTGCTCGTCATGATTAACGCGCATGACATGTCTGATCTAGTGCATATCATCGCATGATGGATCCTATAGCTGATGCATATGGGATGTCCTTCATTCGATCTTTCTCATCCTTTCAGCTTGGACATTGAGATGTACTCAATATTGTCCCTCTTTGAATAGGTACCATACCTTTCTCTGAGTTTTTCCATCTTGAACCTTTCAAAGACTTTATTAGTATATGCACTTTGATTTAAAACTATCAACCGCCTCGATCTATCCCTATAGATCTATATTCCCAAAATATAGGCGGCTTCACCGAGATTTTATGGAAGAACAACTTCCAAGCCAGGTTTTGACACCTTCCATGGTTGGAATATCATTTCCAAAAGGTAGTTTGTCATCAACATACAATACTAAGAATGTTATTATGCTCCCACTAGCCTTCGTATATACACAAGCCTCGTCAACGTTCTTGATGAAACCAAATTTCTTGATCTCTTCATCAAAACGTTGATTCCAACTTCTCGATGCTTGATTCAATCCATAGATTGACTTCTTTAACTTGCATACTTTTAGGATGTTGTGGATCGACAAAACCATCTGGCTGAACCATATGGACAGTCTCTTCGAGATGTCCATTAAGACAAGCGGTTTTGACATCCATTTGCCAAATCTCATAGTCATAATATGCAGCTATGGCAAATAATATCCTAATTGACTTTAGCATTGCCACAGGCAAGAAGGTTTCATCATAATCAACCCTTTGATTTGAGTGAAACCTTTCGCTATAAGTCTTGCTTTGTAAGTATCCAAGTTTCCATGTATATCCATTTTCTTCTTGAAACCCACTCGCATCCAACCGGTTTGGAGTTAAGTGGAAGGTCAACCAATTCCCAAACTTGATTGTCATACATGGATTGCATCTCGACGTTCATGGCATCCAGCCATTTGTCACAATCCGAATTGGACATTGCTTTATGGTATGTAGTTTTCTCATCAGAGTAAACCATGTAGCATCCATTCATGAAAAATCCATATCTTTTGGGGGGAATGCTAACTCTACCAGATCTGCAAACGTTTTATGTGTATTGATCAACCTCTTGATCATCATCAACAACCTCTTGTTGATAGCTACTGTCAACCAAAGTGTATCAGCTTGTGGATCTCGATCCTCATCAAATTCCATTATTCTATATGTTATTCCTTCCATAAGGAATTCAGTTTCAAAGAATTCAGCCTTTCGAGCAATAAATACTCTTGCTTTGTTGGATCAAAGATGTAGTATCCTACACTGTTAGAATCAATGATCTAAGTTTGATCAATTAGAATAGATTGCAACGGAAATTTGAACAATGAATTAGACAATTTAGCAAGAACTCAATTGATATTCAATATAAAAGCACACGATTTGAGAGGGAGAGAGAATTCTGCAAAAGGAATATTTCATTCAAATGCTTTCGTGGTGGCTGAATGTCACACGTTACAATTAGGTCAACATTATATAAGGAATGTGACGTCTGCTGATGTCACTTGATAGTGACATCTAACAGAATTATACAAACAACTGAAAGTATGCAAACTACTAAGAATGTTCTCAACAACTGATCACATCTCAGAGAATGCTAAGTACAAGAACATAAAACTACTGAACTAAAACTACTGAAACTATAAACTACTGAAAAGTAAATTACAAGTACTGAAATGGAAACCATCACAACTACTGAAGTTAATAACTTCAGCTGTTGTGACAACTACTGAAGTTAATAACTTCAGCTGTTGTGACAACTACTGAAGTTAATAACTTCAGCTGTTGTGACAACTACTGATCACTCTGGTCTTCAGTCTTTGTCTTCAGTCTTTGTTCTTCAGACTTTTACTTCAGACGTTGTCTTCAGTAGAATATTCAGATCTTGTCTCAGACTTTGTCTTCAGACCTTGTAATCAGCTGATGTCTTCAGCTGTTGTGATCTTCTTTAGTAGTTGTAATGTTGTGGGACTTAGAGGTTTTTCTGATCAGGCTCATTGGTTCTTTTGGTCCAACAAACTCCCCCTGAACCAATGCAGCCAAAACCTCTAAGTTTATAGATGATCCCACTTATTCTTTGGCCGAAACACCCTCTTGATCAGCTTCATAGGTAATCATGTAAGCACAGGCCGGGAAAAGGTTTCTGATCTTTTGATTCGCTAAGTATGGAAGGGAACTTTATCTTGGGGAAACTAGACACAGAGTCTTGTCCCAACCATGAAACCTAATTCTCATTAATGAGTCTGTAAGACTCTCTTGCATAGGCCTCAAGGAGAACAACTTGTTCCTCCTTGGTGAGTTCTTTCGCTTCTCCCTCAAAGAAGGACTCTGGGCCATAATATTCAGACAGATATCATACTGTCTTCCCAATTTTTAACTCAACAGTTGTGATCTCTCTATATGCGAATTCATCTGGATGAGAGCCTTCTAGCAACAACTGGAGTTCACTGTTTTGAAGATCCTCAAGTCTCTTATATAACAACCCCTTCTTGATCATTTTGTTCTCAAGTATAGATTGAGGGGTTGTCTTTGAGTTGTGTGCTCTCTTGAATTCTTCTATAATCTCCCAGGGTGAGACTACCATGGCCAACATAATTGCAGCATTCAAAGTCTTTTTCACTTGGCCATGATATCTACTTGGTATGTTCTTCTTGGAATTCTGGAACTTACCCTGGGGTCTGGCCAAATCCTCACACTTTCTCTTTGATGTTGGAATGTATGCCTAAGAGTGTACAGCCTCAGAGCTTGTTTCTTCATTTCTGAATGGATGAGGACTGAGGGAAGTCCTTGTCAACCATTTTGAGAAATTGCTCATCATGCTGCTTCTACTGTTTTACTGTCTTCATCTCTTCACTTTCACCATTTGCATTTGCAAGTCAGGTGTGATCATTTGTTGACTTCTGGGCTCAGATGTTTTAAGTTGAGAACAATAGAGATGGTAGACTTTCTTCATTATCATCCTCTTCTTCTTCTTCTTCTACCCTCAACACCTTCTCCTCCTTCTGGGTGCATCATTGGTATGGTTTGAGGTAGTTTTTGAGGTAATGGAATTGTTTTTGTGGGTTTGTTGTGAGTGGTTTTGGTTTAGTGATAGGGTTGGTAGGTTTTGGGGTGGTTGTTATGAGATGGAGTTAGGGAAGGCTGATCTAGCATTTTTGTGGCAAGTTTGGCTTTGGAGAGCTTGGCCATATCAGTTCTCTTCCCAACATCTGCCTCATTCAATGCTTCTATAATTACCCCTTATTGAATGCTTCAGAAGAATAGATTCTGGTGGTTATTGCCAGAATGTTGTCTCTGGTCCATGATTTGATCTTAATCAATGATCTTCCCAAGTATTTTGCAATAAATCTGATCTTTATCTCCAACCTTTCCCTATCCATCACACTGTAACTAGCCCATTGTTCTTGTATTTCCTTAACTTCCAGCCTTCTGATCTCAGTGTCTAAAGTGGCTGTATCAAAGCCCTGTCTAAAGAGTTGGTCTATTATTCTGTCCATAGATCTGCTGTGAGCTTCATCAGCTTCTTTAACCAGATCTTCTAAGGATTTCTCTCCAACAGGCTCTGTGTTTTCAGCACTTTTCTTTCTTTTTATTAGTGATCAGTTGTTTCTCTTTCTCTAGCTCCTTTTCTTTTTCTTGTGGTTTCTCATCGACACTCTCTTTCTTTTCTTCTTTTACTGCCTTAGACTTAGTAGTCTCCCCTTTTTTGGATGCATTGGGATCAGGAGCTTGAAAGGCAGAAAGTGACTTTTGCACAACATCATCAACAAGTGATTGGAGATTTGAGGAGATCCTCTCATCAATGCTTTATGTACTATCTCATGATGATGGGAGTGATGAGAGGTAAGGAGTTTTGAAAGGTTGCAACCATCTGCTCAGAGGGTTCTGTCCCTGAGAGGTGGTGCCAAAAGCAGTGGTGGTGACTTAGTTAAGTGTATTGGCTGTGTGTTTGGTGAACCTTTCAAATGAAGGTGCCATCTGTGGGTCAATGGGGATAGATGAACATTCATCCTAAGATGTTTTGGCTAGCAGCTCTTTGAGTCTTGTTAGGATCAGTGATCTACGTTTGATTGATTAGAGAGTATAGCAGCGAAAATCAAACAATGTATTAGCCAATTCACAAGAACACAAAAGATATTCAAGGTAAGAACAAATGGTTATAGACAGAGAGAATTCTGCGAAAGATATTTCATTCAATATTCGCTTTCGTGGTAACAGAATGTCACACATACAATTAGGTCAACACCTCTTATATAGGAGATGTGGACGTCTGCTGACATCTAACAGAATTATTCAAACTACTGATAGTTAACACAACGACTGAAGATGTCAAACAGCTGACATCTTCTTACAAAATGCTAAGTGTTAACTATCACTACAACTACTGAAAAGAAACTACTGAAACTACAACGACTGAAGAACATGCTCTTCAGTCGTTTTACAAATACTGAAACAAAAAGAAAACTATGAAAGGAAACCATCACAACACTGAAGAATGCTTCTTCAGTGTTGTAACAAAATCTAAAGGCTTCAGTACTTGTACTTGAGCTTCAGCTTTCTCATCAGCTGAGTCTTCAGTCTTTGTACTTCAGCTGTTGATCTTCAGTACTTTGTTCTTCAGCTGGTGATCTTTAGACTTGGTCTTCTGCTGTTGAAGTCTTCAGTACTTTAGTCTTCAGCTGTTGAAGTCTTCAGTACTTTAGTCTTCAGCTGTTGAAGTCTTCAGTACTTTAGTCTTCAGCTATTGAAGTTTTCAGTACTTTAGTCTTCAGCTGTTGATCTTCAGACTTTGGTACAACAGCTGATCAAGTCTTCAGCAGTTGTTGTGATGTCTGTAGGACTTAGAGGTTTTTCTGATCAGGCTCATTGGTTCTTTTGGTCCAACAAACTCCCCCTGAACCAATGCAGCCAATACCTCTAAACTTATTGAAGATGTCCCACTTATTATGGCAGAAGGATTGGTCTTTTTGTCTTCTAGATCAGCTCAGAGGTGACCCTTGTAAGCACAGGCCTGGGAAGAAGTCTCAATGATCTGTTTGGCAAAGTATGAATGGGAACTCTGTCTTGGGGAACTGGACACAGAGCTGTTACCCCATCCATGAGATCTACTTCCCAACAATGAGTCTGTATGACTCCCTTGTATAGGCCTCAAGGAAGGTAATTTGTTCCTCCATGGTCAGCACTTCAGCACCTCCTTCAAATAATGATTCTGGCCCATAGTACTCAAATAGGTATTTGACCTGTTTCCATTCTTTAGCTCCACAGTTGTTATTATTCTTTAAGCAAATTCATCAGGGTGATTACCCTCTAGGAACAACTGGAGCTCATTCTTTCTGACTTCCTCAAGCCTCTTATATACTAACCCCTTTTTCACCATTTTATTTTCCAGCATCTTCTGTGGGGTCAGATTAGCTTTATAAGCTTTCTTGAAGTCATCTAGGATTTCCCAGGGTGATACTACAAAGACCAGTGAGATCACTTCATCTACAATCTTCTTCACTTGGCCAATGTATCTCTGTGGAATGTTTTTCTTGTGAATCCTATGAGACACCCTGGGATCAGGCCAAATCCTCACTCTCTCCTTTTGATATTGAAATGTATGTTAAGAGTGTATAATCTGAGAGCATGCTTCTTCATGTTGATGATTGAAGATGTGGCAGCATATGTTTTGTCAACCCTCCTCAACAATTCCTAATAATGTTGTTTGTGAAGCTCTTCTTCTTCTAGCTTCACTTTCACAATTTGTCTTTGAGTTTCAGTAGTAATTGTTGGAGAGTGACTTGTGGCTTCGGCAACTGTATAACAGCTGAGAATGGCAGCCTATCTTCATCATCATCATCATCATCTTCATCATCTTCTAGCCTCAATACCCTTCTCTTCTTCTTGGGGTACATCATCGGCTATTGGTTTTGAGGGTAAGGGAGTTGGTTTGGTGGGTTGTGTTTGGTGGTTTTGGGTAAAGGGATTGGTTTAGTGGGTTGTTGTTTTGGTGGTATGGTGTGGGAATCTTGACAGGCTGTTCTAGCATTTTGGAGGTGAGTGTGGCTTTAGATAGCTTGGCTAGTTAGTCCTACTCCCAGCACCAGCTTCATTCAAAGCTTCAATAACTAATCCTTTAGTGTATACTTCAGACGAACAGATCTTGGTGGTTATTGCCAAGATGATGTCCCTAGACCAAGCCTTGATTTCGATCAATGATCTTCCAAGATATTTTGCTAAAACCTTATCATGATCTCCGGACTTTCTCTTTCTAACACATCATAACTTGCCATCTAGTTTGGATTTCTTAATCTCTAATCATCTAATTTGAGTCAAGTTTGTCAGTGTCATGGCCTTGCCTAAACACTGATCAATGATGTTATCCATTGATCTGCTGTGTTCGCATCAGCCTCTTTCACCATCAGCTCCAGGCAGTCTCCTTTTCATTATTTCTTTTCTTTGATTTCTCCATGTCAGCTTCCTTCTCCTTCTCTTTTTCAGTCTCCATAGCCAACTCCTTCTCCTTTTCCACTTCTGTCACTTTTGTTTCTTCTCTTTCTCTTTCCTCTCTGCACTCCTCTTTCTTTTTGCTTTCACTGACTGAATCTCCCCCTTTTGGTTTCATTGGTTGCAAGGGTTTGATTGTCAGAAAGCTTGTTGCCCATAACTTCCTCTATCAAGGGTGTATTACTGAGGAAAGCCTCTCATCAATGGTTTTGATCACTATATCAGTGATTACAGGTGTGATGAGAGGTAGGGAATTTTGAAAGATAGCAGCTATTGCTCAGGGGGGTTCTGTTCCTGAGAAATAGTGCCAGAAACAGAGGCAGGTGGCTGAGTATTTGGGGTGGCTCTGGTTTGGGAGACCTTCAGATGAAGGTGCCATCTGTGGGGTTTGAGGGGCAGATGGTCTTTGATCCTCAGAAGTTTTGGCAAGCAGCTCTTTGAGTCTGCTCACCCTCTCTTCCAGGATGGTGTTTTGGGCTAACATATCGTAAAAGAAGCCCAGGTCATCATCAGTAGTTACTTAATCACCTGACCTCCTGATATAATCAGGATGAACATGCACTGAGTGTAGATCAGTTGTAGCATGTGCCCCTTTGTCTTGGAACTGGGGACTTCCTGCCTCAGGACTAGTCCTTCATCAGCAGTTGCCTCTGGTAAGGTCTTATGAATGTTACCAACTTCAGCCTGATCATATGCTGAAGCAGGAGAAGTGGCAGCCTCACCAGAAATTCGAATCTCCGTTCTACACTGGGAGATTGAATATGGTAAACCCTGTGCTGTGGGGTGTCAGAAGCACTTTGGTCCTCCCCTCAATGGTAGAGGTATTCCTAGTTGTAATTGGTATCTGGGGAGGGGGTGAGGTGTGCAACTAAGTCAGCACTTTTGCAAAAATTAATGTAGGACTTCGGGGGGCGGTTGCATGTGGTGATTGGGTAGAAGCAGATTGCACCCGGGGTGAATGGTGCTCTTCAATGGTAACCCTCTCAAGTGAGATAGGTTCCAGCAGTGTGGGTTCTCCAATATGGTTGCAACAGGATCCTGTTGAGAGGATACTTGTGCGGCTTTGGCAGGTTGAGTCTTTGACACAACTGGGGTTAATACCAGTATGTGTTCCTGTGTTTGTGGTACAGGGGCATCCTTAGGGGACTCATCTCCCCAGTAGCCTTTTTTGGCTTTTTGGATTTGGGTTTGGTGGGGACTTTGGATCTGGAGGTGGTGGATGTGGGTTCCAACTGCGTGGGTTTTCGCAGCTTGGCAGCCTGTTTCAGTGTTTGGTCAGAGTTGTGCCTGGAGTATACTTCAGGCAATACAGCCATTGCAGGGACTCCAAGGCCAACAAGTCCCTCAGCTTTCAGCTGATTCTCTATGATGGCCATAATGAACGAGGATATAATATCCATCGATTAGAAAGAGGTTTTGAGGCCATATCCTTAAGTTCAAGAAAAATAATTTCAGAAAAGTTTAGTCTTGTTGCTCAAGGATAGAGAATAATACTGCCACCTGGTAGACATTTGATCCCAAGAGGAAGTCTTTGGAGCTAATCAAACATTTACCATGTGAAAGATAAGACGTTCTACATCATGGAAATGCTTCTTCAGGATGCTAGAGGCATTGAGGTTTCCCTGATATCCATGGTGGGCAAAGGATAGATCAGTTGTGCCCTTTGGATACCCAGCGGGGAAAGTGGTATCATCCAAGTTGAGGGTTTGGCGAATGATTTCCGGAGTGATGACCACTTGATGGTTGTTGACGAATGACTGGAGAGACTCGGTGTTGTTCTCCCCAGTTATACGGGTGACGTTCGTCCAAAACTGATGTAAGGATTCGGCATGAATGGTGGGATTTAGAAGGAAGGCCGTTGGTAGGGAGATTGGACCATTAGATCAATGGCGTTATCGAACTTTGTCCAGAACGGTGATTTTGTGAGGTAGGCAACACAGTTATGTCGTTGTTTGAGCTGCATGGTCGCCATTAATGAGAGAGAAGTTTTGGAGGTTTGAACGTTAGGTTTGAAAAGGATGAGCTCTGAAGGATTAGGTAATGGGATTTATAGGGTAAGGGTTAGAAAACGACTGAAGAGTTTGGTGTTATTCATTAGTAGTTTTAAACGACGATGACATGGTATTACCCTTTCAGAAGTTGAAACAACTGAAGTCTTGGTTTTAGGCATCAGCAGTTATAAAACTACTGAAAACCATGGTTTTGACTTCAGATGTTTGAAAACAACTGAAGACTTGGTTTTAGTCATCAGTAGTTGTGAAACTACTAAAAACCTTGGTTGGTCTTCAGGTGTTGTAAACAACTGATAACTTGGTATTAGTCATCAGTAGTTGTGAAACTACTGAAGACATGGTTTTGTATCAGTTGTTGTAAACAGCTGATGACTTGGTGTTAGTCATCAGTAGTTGTGAAACTACTAAAGACATAGTTTTGTCATCCGTTGTTTATGATGAAACAGCAGTTGTAGAAACAACTGAAGAGAAAGTTTTCAAAAGTAGTTTTCGTCAATTCATAGCCTTTCAGCTGTTTCATACTGTCCGCAACACTTACTCATCAGCCTTTTGCTGTTTTCAGTTGTTTCATAGGACATCAATACTTATCTATTTTTACTGACATCAGTAGTTATAACTACATCAGTAGTTGTAACTTTATCAGTCGTTTTAACAGAATCAGTAGTATTTACTGAGATCATCAGTAGTTATCACTTATTCTAGCTGCAGCATACCAAGCCGTAACACTAGGTTTTGGAAAGTTGAACTATCCAAAGGCTTAGTGAAAATGTCTGCAAGCTCATCAGCGCTAGGCACAAACTTAGGATCAATCAGACCTTTTTCAAAACAATCCCTAATAAAATGATGTCTGATCTCTATATGTTGGTCCTAGAGTGCTGGACTGGATTTTTGACAATGCACAGAGCTGAAGCACTATCCATTAATAATGGAGTCTTAGTCTCTGTAATGCCATAATCCAAAAGTTGGTTCTGAAGCCAGAGTACCTGAGAAGTACAACTTGCAGCTGCAAGTACTTTGCTTCAGCAGTGGATGTAGCAACAGATGTTTGTTTCTACTCTGCCAAGAAATCAAAAGTTGCGTAGGAATTGACATCCCCCAGAAGTTGACTTTCTTGTTAACTTGCACCTGCATAGTCACTATCGGAAAAAGCAACTAATTTGCCAGAGTGTCCAGTGGAATACCATAAACCTAGAGATTGTGTACCTTGCAAATATCTAAAGATCCTCTTGACTGCAATCAAATGAGACTCTTTAGGAGCAGCCTAAAATTAGCACAGACAAAGTAGGAAACATGATATCTGGTCTAGAAGCTGTTAAATACATCAAGGACCCAATCATACATCTTTAAAGTGTTTTATCAACAGCTTTACCTTTCTGATCTGCATCCAGTTGTGTGGTGTCGCACATGGGAGTAGAACAGGGCTTACAATTTTGTAAATCAAACTTATTCAAAAGATCTTTTGTATATTTTGACTGATGAATAAAGGTTCCATCAGCCTTTTGTTTGATTTGCAAGCCTAGAAAGAACTGTAATTCTCCCATTGCACCATTTCAAACCTTTTTTCATTAATTTGGTAAAATCATCACACAACTGGGGATCAGAGGATGCAAAATAATATCATCACATAAATTGGAACAAGTAGCTTATGCTGATCCACCTTCTTAATAAACAAAGTTTTATCTATGGGAGCCTCTAGTGAAATTATTCTTAAGAAGAAAAGTGGAAAGTGTCTCATACCAGGCTCTAGGAGCTTGTTTCAACCCATAAAGAGCCTTATCAAGTTTATACACCCATTCAGGAGTTTATTATCCTCAAAAACCTGGTGATTGACACACATAAACTTCTTCTTTTATTTTACCACATAAAAATGCACTTTTGACATCCATTTGAAAAACTTTAAGATGGTGGAATGCAGCATAGGCTAAGAACAACCTAATTGCCTCTAGTCTGGCTATAGGGGCAAAGGTTTCATCATAATCAATACCTTCTTCTTGTGAAAACCCCTGTACAACCAGTCTAGCCTTATTCTTAACAATAAGCCCATTTTCATCAGTTTTATTCCTAAACACCCATTTAGTGCCTATTGCACACTTACCGGGGGTAGAGGAACCAGTTCCCACACTTGCTGTTTCTTGAACTGAAGTAGGTCAAGCTGCATGGCTTCAACCCATCCATTGTCTCTCAAAGCAACATGATAGTTCTTTGGCTCTAGCTGAGTGATGAAGAGAGCATAGAAGCAGAAGTTAGACAATTGACTTCTTGTTGAAACTCCAACATTGATATCACCAAGGATTTGAGACATTGGGTGATTCTTCAGCTCTTGATAAACAATGATATATGTGCAAGTGTTTGTAGAACCTTAGCAGCAGCAGCTGTTGATGCAGACTCTGAAACCAAGAATTTGATGGTAACTCAAAAGATGTAGAGGCATCAGAAATCTCATCAGCATTTGTTGTGGATGGAACTGCTGAAGCTACAGGAACATCAAGTTAGCAGACTCAGTCAGTTGGTCACTAAATTTGAATTGGTGATTATTGATATATATCATCATCATGAATACCACCAGGTGGAAGACTGCTGCAGAAGATGATTTATCCACATGATCTGCAACATGGAGGTTGATAAGGAACATATTGCAGTATGTCCAAATCAAACAACTCCACAGGGTTTTGTGGAATCTTGTCCTTTGGAGATTCATTAAACTTCACATGCAAAGTCTCTTCAACTATCTGTTATGCAGTTGAAGACTCTGTATGCTTTGCAAGTAGATGAATAACCAACAAAATACCCTGCATCCACCTTAGGATCAAATTTTTGGAGTTGATCCTTTGTGTTGATAATAAAACAGGGACACCCAAATGCTTTAAAAAAGAAATTAGAGGAGCCAAGTGATGTAGAACTTCATATGGAGTCTTCATCAACCTCTGATTACTAAGGCTCTATTCGGCACATAGCAAGCTGTGTTAACTGCTTCAGAGAAAAGGTCAGTGGCAAACTAGAGTCAGCCAACATAGACCTTGCAGCTTCAATTAGGGTCCTGTTCTTTCTCTCCACTACTCCATTTTGTTCTGGAGTCCTTAGGATGCTAAAATGCCTTTTGATTCCCTTTGAAAGATAAAATTCATCAAGTGTATGGTTTCGAAATTCAGTTCCATTATCATTCCTTATACACTTGACTGAAAGGGAATACTGCTTCTCAACATACAACACAAAGTTGATAATCTTCTGAGCAACCTCATCCTTTGAATGCAGAAAGAAAGTCCATACAAATATGGAGTAATCATCCACAATTACCAGACAGTATTTCTTCTTGCCATGCTCATCACTCTCACAGGACCAAATAGATCCATATGCAGTAATTGCAAGCAGGCAGTGGACTTAGGCTCTTCAATAGGAGGGAATGAGACTTTGTGCTGTTTTCCTTTTAAACAAGCAGTGCAAGTTTCATCACAGTGGAACTCCTTTATTGGTAAACCTCTCACTAAACTATTGTGGATCAGCTGATTCATGTTTTTGAAATTACATGACCCAGCCTTCTGTGCCACAGGTTAGATTCCTGAGGAGAGGCTTTGGAAAATAGGCAAGGATGGCCTCTGAGATCTATTTTCTTGAAAGATCTAAGGCATACACTCTTCCTGTCCTGTTGGCCCTCAGGAGAGTGTGATCATCCAACACCTTATCAATCAAATTCAGAACTTTGGATGACAGAATTCTGCAGTTCTGACTGGTGAAAAGAGCAACATGGCCTTTATCACACATTTGACTGACACTCAAGAGATTGTACTTGAGATTTTCCACATGATTAACATCATCAAACTTTATTTCTCCATTGGAGACAAATCATTTTCCAATGATGTAACCTTAGCATCATTGCCAAAAGAAACAAACCCTTCTTCCTTGAGATTAGTCATGAAGAAGAGAGCTGTTCCCTGTCATATGCATAGATCCCCCACTATCTACATACCAGATGCTACTTGGCATGTTGAAGAACCCTGCATCATAAATATTTAGTTAGTTTTTGAGACCCAAACCTTTTTGGTTTTGGGTCTATTCATATCAACAGATGGTAAACTAACAGACTGCTATGAATAATAGCCTGAGGGGATGGAGATGGTGAAGAAGAAGAATCCTTGGCATGGATTTTCTTCTCTGTGGTTTCAACACAGGAGCATCTAATTGGTTGACTCTCCCTAAGAGATGTTGAACCATGATAACAAGTTGTGTCTGATTTTGTGATAAAGCCTTCAGCTCATCAGACACATTAGTGCTTGAGTTTGATGGGTTCCGAAGTTGTACCATCTCCCTTTGAGCAACCTCAGCTGTTGCCTGTTTAACCCCTTCTTTTGGATTTCTTTTTGGATTTCTTTTTGGATTTTGGGGTAACAGGTTTTGATGTTGCTGGTAAAAATTTGGTTTCAAACAGTTTTCATTTTATCCATTTTCTCTTTAACGTTTTCATTATGTTTGAGTTTGGAGCCCTTTTTATACCAGCAATCATCAGTAAGATGATTGAATAAGCCACATATTTCACATGGCTTTTTCTTCATCTTAAGTTGATCATCTGCTGAAGAAGATGAAACTACTGAAGACTTGTTCTTCAGCAGTTTGCTATCAGTACTAGCAGTGTTCTTCCCTTTAGTACCTGCTTTCTTGATATCTTCTTAGTAGTTTTCCCACCCTTTCTACTTGCATTTTTCTTCCCTTTAGTACATGCAGTAGTTTGGGCTTGTTCTCCAGGTATTATGACATTCTTTTTAGTACTTTCAGTACTTTGTGAAATATCACCTGGAGTGATCAACTTTTTGATCATGTGAGTGTCAGCATTTGAACCATCAACATCAGCTGATAGGTTCTAAGAGGAATTAATGCTGAATTCTACTTCAGATGGTGCTGTATCAGATAGTAGATCACATGATGAAAAGGATTGGTATTGCTTTCACCATCAGATTCTACCTCTGCTCTGGGAGTAAAATCTGTAGGAGGAGCAGTGTGATTATAACCAATGCCAAACTTCACATTGGAAGCAGATTGCTTACTAATAAGCATTTCAAAACCCTTGCAAGAATTACCCATCGATCACACTCTACCTGGGTAGTTGCAAGTGTTTCTTTGAGGTCTCTGTACTTCTCTAGAAGTATCTCTTCCCTAGCCTTATCATCAGTGATTTGGCAGTTAAGTTTGTAAATCTCATCATTCTTATCATTAAGCACAGACTCAAATTCAGCTTTTCTTTTGGAAATTGTTTGTTCTAGCTCAATGTTCTTGTTAATTAAAGCTACATTTGCTTCTCTAATAGATGCAAATGCGGCAATGCATGTTTTAGAACATACTTTGGCTTTTGCCTCAGAGGATACATGTGATACCTGTGGTGTAGAGGCATTAGAGGATAAAGTATCAGCAGACTCCAAAGACATAAGAGCTAGATTTCCAAAAGGACTGTCACCACCATGTTGACCAGCACCAGAGAACAGTTGTTCATGACCTGACAAATCATCAGGTAAACTGCTACAGTCAACAACTCCTGGGGTGAAAAAGCTGTGTTGTTGAGGTTGAGTTTGTTGATGAGATTAGGAAGGATGGGGTTCAGGTAATGCTTGTGGTTGTTGTGCAATATGAGCTTGAACCGGATTTGGCTGAGGCAAGTAATAGCAGGGAAAAGGATATGACATTGGACCCTGGGGGACAAAGTATGCAGGAGATACAGGGTGTGAATGATGACCAGAACCAGCAGGATGTTGCCCTCTGTTTTGTAGACTAGTGCTAGGAAAAGTCACAAAGGGTGCAGAAGAGTTAGATCCAGTTGATCTACACTCTCTTGCAAAGTGTCAAGCCTTTGGCATTTGTGACACCTCAACTTACTCTTGTCAAAACCAACTTTGGTTTGCCAGAGAGTCCACGAAATTTCTGCCAGTTCTCTTGTAGAACTAATGAGATCTGATATTAACTAAGGCCATTTGGCTTAGAATATCCATCTCTTCTAAATCATCATCAATAATTCCCTTCAGATCATCCATGATGAAGCATAGATTGTCACTATTACTGCCAGAATGACTATCAATACCAACAAATGCATGATCAGAATTGTTTGAAGAGAAATCAATATGCTCATCATAATTGTTTCCAGATGCAGCATATTCTGACTCACGACCAACCAAGGCAGTGTTCCCTGGTACAAAGTCATCAGTGAGCTTTCCTGATGATGACAGTTTCCTTTTTGCTCTATTTCTCTTTCGAATGTAAGCAGTTTCCATGAAGTTGGGTGAGAGATAGGCTATCCAGATTTGCACTAGAGCGTAGGACAATAGCGTATGTGTCCCATCTCTCAGGCAGTGATCTGGAAGGCAGAAGAGGACTATTTTCCTATGCTCTAGTGCAAATCTGGAAGGGCCATCTCTCACCCAACTTCATGGGAAACTGCTTACATTTGAAAGAGAGATAGAGCAGAAGAGGAAAATGTCCTCATCTAGAAAGCTCACTGATGACTTTGTACCAGGGAATACTGCGTTGGTTGGTCATGAGTTAGAATATGCTGCATCTGAAAGCAATTATGATGAGCATATAGATTTCTCTTCAAATAGTTCTGATCATGCATTTGTGGTATTGAGAGTCATTCTGGCAGTAATAGTGACAATTTATGCTTCATCATGGATGATCTGAAAGGAATAGCTGATGATGATCTAGAAGAGATGGATATTCTGAGCCAAATGGCATTGATTAATATCAGATCTCAGAAGTTCTATAAGAGAAATGGCAGGAAATTTCCTGGACTCTCTGGCAAAACCAAAGTTGGTTTTGACAAGAGTAAGTTGAAGTGTCACAAATGCCAAAGGCTGGGACACTTTGCAAGAGAGTGTAGATCAACTGGATCTAACTCTTCTGCACCCTTTGTGACTTTTCCTAGTACTAGTCCACAAAACAGAGGGCAACATCCTACTGGTTCTGGTCATTATTAACATCCTAGATCTCCTGCATACTTTGTTCCCCAGTGTCAAATGTCATATCCTTATCCCTGCTATTATGTGCCTCAACCAAATCCTGTTCAAGCTCCAATTGCACAACAACCACAAGCATTGCCTGAACCACAGCCTTCCCAATCTCATCAACAAACTCAACCTCAACAACACAGCTTCTTCACCCCAGGAGTTGTTGACTGGAGCAGTTTACCAGATGACTTGTCTGGTCATGAACAACTGTTCTCAGGTGCTGGTCAACATGGTGGTGAAAGTCCTTTGGAAATCTAGCTCTTATGGCTTTGGATTCTGTTGATACTTCATCCTCTAATGCCTCTACACCAAAGGTATCACAGGTATCCTCTGAGGCAAAAGCCAAATTATGTTCTGACACATGCATAGCAGCATTTGCATCTATTAGAGAAGCAAATGTAGCTTTAATCAACAAGAACATTGAGCTAGAACAAATAATTTCCAAAAGCAAAGCTGAATTTGAGTCTGTGCTTAATGATAAAAATGATGAAATTTACAAACTGAAATGCCAAATAACTGATGATAAGGCTAGGGAAGAGATACTTCTAGAGAAGTATAAAGATCTCAAAGAAACCCTTGCAGTTACCCAGGTAGAGTTTGATAGATGGGTACAACCATGCAAAGGTTTTGAAATGCTTCTTAGTAAGCAATCTGCTTCCAATGTGAAGTTTGGCATTGGTTACAATCACACTGCTCCACCTACAGATTTTACTCCAAGAGCAGAGGTAGAATCTGATGGTGAGAGTAATAACCAATCCATCTCATCATGTGATCTACTTTATGATACAGCACAATCAGAAGTAGAAGTCAGCATCAAGCCCTCTCAGAACCTATCAGCTGATGTTGATGGTTCAAATGCTGACACTCACATGATCAATGAGTTGATCAACTCAGGAGTTAATTCTGAAAGTCCTGAAAGGACTAGAGAGCAGGATTTAACACCTGAAGTTCAAACTCCAACTACTGTCAGTACTGAAAAGAAGAAAACTGTCAGTAGAAAGAGTTTGAAGGCTACTAAAGAGGAAGTCAAGAAAGCAAACAATGCTTCCAAAGCACTGAAGAACAAGTCTTCAGTTGCTTCACCCTCTTTAGTTGATGATCAACCTAAGATGAAGAAGAAACCATGTGAAGTATGTGGTTTGTTCAATCATCTTACAGATGATGCTGGTACAAAAGAGGTTCCAAACTCAAACAAAAAGAAGAAATTAAAGAGAAAATGGTAAAAATGAAAACTGAGTTTGAGAACATTTGTTTCAGCAACATCAAATCCTGTAACCTTAAGTCCTCAAAGAAATCCAAAAGGAAGGGGTTAAACAGGTGACAGCTGAGAGTGCTCAGAAGAAGAAGGTGCAACATAGGAACTTATCAAACTCAACTGGCAATGTGTCTGATGAGCTGAAAGCTTTATCACAAAATCAGACACAGCTGGTTATGATGGTTCAACATCTGTTGGGTAGAGTTAACCAATTAGATGTTCCTATGTTGAAACCACAGAAAAGGAGATCCAAGCCAAAGGATTCCTCTTCTTCACCATCTTCTTCCTCTCAGGCTGTTGTTTCAATAAACCTGTTAGTTTACCATTATTGATGAGACCAGGCCCAAAACCAAAAAGGTTTGGGTCTCCAAAACTAACTGATTGTTTATTATTGCAGGGTTCTCCAACATGCCAAAGTAGCATCTGGTATGTAGATAGTGGGGGATCTATGCACATGACTGGGAACAACTCTCTTCTTCATGACTACTCTCAAGGAAAGAAGGGTTTGTTTCTTTTGCAATGATGCTAGGGGTTACATCATTGGAAATGGCTTTGTCTCCAATGGAGAAATCAAATTTGATGATGTTAATCATGTGGAAAATCTCAAGTACAATCTCTTGAGTGTCAGTCAAATGTGTGATAAAGGCCATGTTGCTCTTTTCACCAGTCAGAACTGTAGGAATCTGTCATCCAAAGTTCTGCATTTGATTGATAAGGCGTTGGATGATCACACTCTCCTGAGAGCCAACAGGGCAGGAAGAGTGTATGCCTTAGATCTTTCCAAGAAAATAGATCTCCGAGGCAATCCTTGCCTATTTTCCAAAGCCTCTTCTCAAGAATCTAAATGTGGAACATAAGGCTGGGTCATGTTAATTTCAAAAACATGAATCAACTTATCCACAATAGTTTAGTCAGAGGCTTACCAATAAAGGAGTTCCACTGTGATGTAACCTGCACTGCTTGTTTAAAAGGAAAACAACACAAAGTCTCATTCCCTCCTATTGAAGAGCCTAAGTCCACTGCCTGCTTGCAATTACTGCATATGGATCTATTTGGTCCTGTGAGAGTGATGAGCATGGCAAAGAAGAAATACTGTCTGGTAATTGTGGATGATTACTCCAGATTTGTATGGACTTTCTTTCTACATTCAAAGGATGAGGTTGCTCAGAAGGCTATTAACTTTGTGTTGTATATTGAGAAGCAGTATTCCCTTCCAGTCAAGTGTATCAGGAGTGATAATGGAACTGAATTCAGAAACCATACACTTGATGACTTCTATCTCTCAAAGGGAATCAAAAGGCAGTTTAGCATCCCAAGGACTCCAGAACAAAATGGAGTAGTGGAGAGAAAGAACAGGACCCTCATTGAAGCTGCAAGGTCCATGTGGCTGACTCTGGTTTGCCACTGACCTTTTGGGCTGAAGCTGTTATCACAGCTTGCTATGTGCAAAATAGAGTTTTAGTAAATCAGAGGTTGATGAAGACTCCATATGAAGTTCTCCATCACTTGGCTCCTCTAATTTCTTTTTTCAAAGCATTTGGGTGTCCCTGTTTTATTCTCAACACAAAGGATCAACTCCATAATTTGATCCTAAGGTGGATGCAGGGTATTCTGTTGGTTATTCATCTACTTGCAAGGCATACAGAGTCTTCAACTGCAGAACAAAGATAGTTGAAGAGACTTTGCATGTGAAGTTTAATGAATCTCCTTTGGACAAGATTCCACAAAACCCTATGGAGTTGTTTGATTTGGACATGCTGCAATATGTTTCTTATCAACCTCCAGCTGTTGCAGATCCTGTGGATAAATCATCTTCTGCAGCATGTCTTCCACCTGGTGGTATTGATGATGATGATGATAATATCAATACTCACCTATTCAAGTTTAGTGACCAACTGCCTGTGTCTGTTAAACTTGATGTTCCTGTAGCTTCAGCAGTTCCATCCACACAAATGCTAATGAGATCTCTGTTTCCTCTACATCTTTTGAGTTACCATCTAATTCTTGGTTTCAAGAGTCTACATCAACATCTGCTGCTGCTGAAGGTTCTACAAACACTTGCACAGATCTCATTGTTTATCAAGAACTGAAGAATCACCCCTGTCTCAGATTATTGGTGATATCAATGCTGGTGTTTCAACCAGAAGTCAATTGTCTAACTTCTGCTTCTATGCTCTCTTCATCAGTCAGCTAGAGCCAAAGAACTACCATGTTGCTTTGAGAGACAATGGATGGGTTGAAGCAATGCAGCTTGAGCTTCTTCAGTTCAAAAACAGCAAGTATGGGAGCTTGTTCCTCTTCCCCCAGGTAAGTGTGCAATAGTTCTAAATGGGTGTTAGGAATAAAACGATGAAAATGGGCTTATTGTTAGAACAAGGCCAGAGGTGTTCAGGGGTTTGCACAAGAAGAAGGTATTGATTATGATGAAACCTTTGCCCCTGTAGCCAAACTAGAGGCAATCAGATTGTTCTTAGCCTATGCTGCATTCCACAATCTTAAAGTTTTTCAAATGGATGTCAAAAGTGCATTTTTATATGGTAAAATAAGGAAGAGTTTATGTGTGTCAACCACCAGATTTGAGGATAATAAACATCCTGAATGGGTGTATAAACTTGATAAGGTCTTTATGGGTTGAAAGAAGCTCCTAGAGCCTGGTATGAGACACTCTCTACTTTCTTCTTAAGAATAATTTCACTAGAGCTCCATGATAAAACATTGTTTATTAAGAAGGTGGATCAGCATAAGCTACTTGTTCAGATTTGTTGATGATATTATTTTTGCATCCTCTGATCCCCAGTTGTGTGATGATTTTACAACATTAATGAAAAAGAGGTTTGAAATGAGTGCAATGGGAGAATTACGTTCTTTCTAGGCTTGCATATCAAACAAAAGGCTGATGGAACTTTTATTCATCAGTCAAAATATACAAAAGATCTTTTGAATAAGTTTGATTTACAAAACTGTAAGCCCTGTTCTACTCCCATGTGCAACACCACACAATTGGATGCTGATCAGAAAGGTAAAGCTGTTGATGAAACGCTTTACAGATGTATGATTGGGTCCTTGATGTATTAAACAACTTCTAGACCAGATATTATGTTTGCTACATGTGTTTGTGCTAGATTTCAGGCTGCTCCTAAAGAGTCTCATTTGGTTGCAGTCAAGAGAATCTTTAGATATTTGCAAGGTACACAATCTCTGGTTTATGGTATTCCACTGGACACTCTTGCAAA